>CAIGQV010000001.1:30899538-30932637 GCA_903798115.1 Danio jaintianensis | reverse complement strand
AACTAATATATTTAAACATATACAAATATGTACAAATTTGTAATTCAAATACTGCAAAATAAAAATGTAAACATCAACTTTTGCAATATTTTGAAGTGTATGTGCATATATGACATGTTATGTGAAATCCAAACATGACTTATGTAATTTGCATATTTTATCATATATCGTAAAGTTCCAGACACTTTAATATCACAAATAAAGAACAAATAGGCTACATACAGGAATAGGCTACAGACAATTATACAAAAGCTGAGCTACAGTATGTGTGCAAACAGCAAGCATAGACATGCAGATCAGTGGTTCTTATTGTATAATATGTATATATTCCTATTATATGTGTTTAAATGCAACAAGCCAAGGAACTGCACTGAAAACAAATAATTCATTGGATTTTTCAAGTGGTTGGAAACAATTTGTATGGGCTGAATTTAAACAAACTAATTAAATTGAACATTACTAAATGTCATTTCTCTGTTTAAATTCAGCCAATATAAAAAAGTAAATTCACTTTCAAGTTCACTTCCATTCATTTTTAGACGTTAAAAACAGCTTCTTACGCTGCTTGATGTTGCAAACTGATATTTTCTCATTATATTTTTCTGCTTTGTCTGCATAGTCATGAACACACTTGTTTGTAGAGCAAGTAGTTTGACCGTTTTCTGCTGTTTATTATTCCTAGTCATTTCTCCCATAGCCAAATGAATCGGAAGTTCTAAAACAACCGCAAAAACGAACGAACTTCCGCATTGCAGAATAAGGTCAATAGGCTACAGACAATTATAAGTAAGCTACAGTATGTGTCCAAACAGCAAGCATAGACATATGCAGACCAGTTGCATAGTTCTTATTATATGTATATATTCCTATTATAATTGTTTAAATACAAAAAAAGGAGCCAAGGAAGTATAAGAACATATAAAGAGTAGCATTTCACACAGAATTTCTCATCCATCACTCAAACCAGAGAGAGAGAGTGCTTATATTTCACATTTTTGTGCTCTCGTTGCTAGGCAGCACTAATCCATCACATAATTGGGATTATTAAATTTCGCCACTGAAATAACCTCCATGCAAAACACAGTGACCACACAGCGACAAACGGAGATCTGCTTCAAAGAAGACGTCTTAAAGGGAAAAATAATAGCCCTTCACACAAAACAACTACACTATTCAGACCTTTAATAACAGCAATAATTAGTATTTGGAAGACAATGTCTTAATAACCGAATGCAGCATGACTGAGTTTATTTATATATATGCTGAATGAAAGGGAGTTTTTTAAGAGGTCCTGCTTTAATGAGGAGATGCTCCAGTTTTTTTTTTCTTGTGCAGTTTGTTTTTCCTGCATTGAGAGACTTTTCTGACCCTCTGGCACATCCTCTCATGTTTTTACTGCTGCTGAAATTGCCATGAGATACGTTTCTTATAGGCAGACCCCCCGATTCACCCACCTCAGTATCTCAATGCATTCATTTCATGCCAAGCAAATGGAACATGAATCGATCTGCCAAAATGTCCTTCAGCAAAAGTTATTTAATCTCAAAGGGTCCCTGAAGTTCTCTTTGGCTGGACGGGAATAAAACTCGCTGCTTCTCCCTGTGTTTTCTGCCAGGAGGAGCAAAGTATTTTGGCAGAGGAAGAAGGAATCGTTCAAGTGCCATTGGAGGGACATTACAAGTATGGACTGCATTTTACTTAACTCACAATAGCAATACTCGTTTTTTTGTTGGTTTATTAAAACTTTAGAAGCTCATACTGTTCTTATACTGTACTCAACATCATTGCATGCTTATTTGTTTTTACATCAGAATCAAAATGTGATTTCTTTCACAGAATGTGGACCTGTAAATATAGTTGAAGAGAAACGTTTTTATATACAGTATATTTCCTAAGTGCTGTTTAACAGAGATTTAAAAGAAAAATGTTAACATAACTAATTTCTTTTGTCTTTGCCATGATGACAGTACATAATATTTTACTAGTTATTATGCAAGATATTAGTATTCAGTTAAAAGTGCAATTTTAAGACTTAATTATGTTAATTAGGTTGGTAAGGTTAACTCTTATGTGCTGTTGGGGATGTTTTCATCCACTCTTGAGGTGATATTGTTTCTTAATTTGGCCACAACTTTTTCTGTGTTTCAGATAGCAGAATGATTTTCGGTGACAAATCTTATTTTGACAGATATTTTGAGAAAATGCTTTGAACATACTCTCTGGTTTTTTTTTTTTTTACTACCTTTTGTTATGTTCAGGATCAATTGAATTAAACTGCTGTAAAAATGCATCAGATACATATTTTTTTTTGCATAAATCAACCTCAGTCCTGACCAAAACTACTGAAGTGCTTAGAAAATTACAGGCTTTTAACTCTTTAATTGCCAAATTCATAAATGATGTCACTGATTTGGTGAAAAAAACACCCCAAATGACCTATTTTCAATATAAAATTTTGAAAATATTGGGCAAAAACAGCCACCAACAGTAAATTAGTGGAAAAAAAAATGAAAATCTAACAAAGCATCAAAGCCAATGTTGTTGCTAATTGTTCACGTCCAAGACTGTGATAAAAGGTAAAAAAAAAATCCAGTCCACTATTACTTTTGATATTGAAAATACGCCATTTTGTGTGGTTTTTTTCACCAAATCAGAGACATAATTTGTGAACTTGGCAATTAAAGAGTTTTGATCAGAACAGAGGTTGATTAACAGATTTATGCAAAAAAATGTGAATGTTTATCTGATAAATTTTTACAGCAGTTGAATTTAGTGGATGTTTTCATCCCGAACATAACAAAAGGGTCATAAATTTGAACAGTGCACAATAAATATGATATATATATATATATATATATATATATATTAGGAAACATTGTGAAAAATGTCGTACTCTGTTAAACATCACTTGGGAAATATTTGAAAAATAATAATAAAAAAGCACTGGATGGCTTTTTTTGTCTTTGAGTGTGTATGTATCAAAGATGAAAATGGGTATTTGTGATTAAGGTGGAAATTAGATTTAAAAAAAAAATTTTTTTTAATGTTTTTTAAAATAATACATTTTTACCAGGATTTACAGGAGACAGACACTAAAATGTTATAGAGTGTACAGTAACAATAGTTTAATAGTTTTTAACAATAGTTTACATCATAAATATTGTCAGGTATATTTCAAACAAGAACCATTTGATGACAATTGGTTCACTCACTTTAAGTAAAGTCAACTAATCGTTTTTTACAGTACAATATATATATATATATATATATATATATATGAGAATAGATCCAAATTTAAGATAATATACTAAAAAAACAAATTTAGTGGAATCAAGGTAGAAAAATACATCTGTGAAACCTACATCAGATGCCGGTACTGATCACACACACACTGTAAGAAAATATATAATCAAAATGTCACGACAAGTATTTTTATTTTACTGTAATGCATTTTAATAAGTTCATCAAGTTCCAACTTTATTTTATAAGATGCACAAAATTTAGTTTTAAGTCAGTTTAAGTTTAAGTTAATTAAGTCTGTGAAGTCAAATTAATTAAACATAAACATTTCAGGTAGCAACTATTTTATTTTACATTGCACATGAGAATATTAATGTCAGGTTTCATGTTATGTTTATGATGTTTTTATTGAATATTTTCAGAGATGATCCTTCTACTGTCAACATTACTGATGAGATGTCCAAAGGCTCCTTTGGAAGTACTTGGAATACCATCAACTCCAAAAGTGATCCAAACACCAAAAGGTTCTTATTCTTTCCATATGATATAATTGACACCAAGTGATGAAGTGTTTCAGGTGTAATTTTGTCTCATTCTTCCTGCAAAAAAGTCTTAAGGTGGGCAACAGTACGGGGTCTTTGTTGTTGCATTTTGCGCTTCAAAATGCATCACACATTCTCTATTGGAGACAGGTCGGGACTGTAGGCAGGCCAGTCAAGTACCTGTATCTTCTTCCTCCGCAGCCAGGACTTTGTAATGTGTGCAGAATGTGGTTTCGCATTGTCTTGTTGAAATATGCATGGGTGTCCCTGGAAAAGAAGGCAGCGTATTGTGCTCCGAAATCTCTATGTACTTTTCAGCATTAATGGTGCATCACAGAAGTGCAAGTTAACTTTGCCAAGGGCACTGACACAACCCCATACCATGACAGACCCTGGCTTTTGGATTTGTTGCTGGTAACAGTCTGGATGATCCTTTTCTTCTTTGGTCAGGAACACATGGTCTCCATTTCTCCCCAAAAATTCCTGAAATACTGATTCATCTGACCACAGTACACGTTACCACTGTGTGATGGTCCGTCCCAGATGCCTCCGAGCTCAGAGAAGTCCGTGGCGCTTCTGGACACTGTTAACATAGGGCTTCCTTTTGGCACAGTACAGTTTTAACTGGCATTTGTGGATGTAACTATGAATTGTGGAACTTGACAATGGTTTGCAAAAGTAGTCCTGAGCCCATGTGGTGATATCGATTATAGATGAATGAGGATTCTTGATCCAGTGCCGAGGGATCAGAGATCACAGTTGTTCAGCTTAGGCTTGCGTCCTTGTCCTTTATGCACTGAAATTCCTCCAGATTCCTTGAATCTTTTAATGATGTACTGCACTGTTGAAGGTGAAATATCCAAATGTCTTCCGATCTTTCTTTAAGGAATATTGTTTTTAAACATTTCAATAATTTTCTCATGTATTTGTTGGCAAACTGGCAATCCTCGGCCCATCTTTGCTCCTAAAGGATAAGACCTTTCTTGGATGCTGCTTTTGTACCAACTCATAAATACAATCACCTGTTTCTAATCACATCTTTATTTCACCAGTTTACCTGATTACTAGCCCTAATCTGCTCCTGTCCCAACCTTTTTTGTAATGTGTTGCAGGTCTGAATGACAGGAAAGGATGTATATTTACAAATGAAATAACGTTGACCAGACAAAACATGAAATATTTTGTGTTCATATTGTCTGCGATGAAATACAAGTCAAAGTAAATTTGGAAATCACTACTTTTTTTTATTTGCATTTTCTGTACTGTCCCAACTTTTTCTGATTTGGGCTTGTAGTAATGCATTATTTGATAATTTATTTTTTATTCAGTGTATATATTCTTTCTATACAGTATACAGTATCTGTCTTTGCAGCCTAAAAATGTTTACTCTAATCATGAATGTTTGAAAACACATGTATAGGCATAGTACATACAGTATTAGTCATTTTTGTTGTCCTTTAACACATTTTGATGCAATAATTAATTATTTCTCTTTTCTTAGCCCGGTTCCCTGAGCTGAAAGCTGATGATCCCCAATGGTAAGCGCATCAGTCTGTTCTCAAAACAGTATCCACGTCACTTCAGGATCTCATCTCTATCATTTCTTTGCATGGCAACAACTATACTTTAACCAAATTGGCAGCGTTTGACGGATTTGATTGTAATCCATCTGGAAGAGACATTTAGCATTATGTGTCTCTCCAAGAATGTTGGAATTCACCCCAACATTTTCCATGCCGTTAGTCAGTGGAAAACAATAAATCATTCACATCTCTCTGCAAGTGTCAGACAAAGATAGACAGCATGTGATGATCGTCTTTTGTTGCTGTTGTTGTGGGTTTTTTTCTACTCAGACTGGAAAAATGTCTAATCAACCGTGAACTTGTAAAGTGCGAATGTGTCCAGTCTACTGCCTGATTAACACAACTGAACATGAATTATTATTATTATTATTATTATTATTATTATTAACATAATCGTGCAAATAACTCATTTCTAATAACTGATTTCTTTTATCTTTGCCATGATGACAGTACATAATATTTGACTAAATATTTTTTAAGATACTAGTATTCAGCTTAAAGTGACATGTAAAGGCTTAACTAGGTTAGTTAGGCAGGTTAGGGTAATTAGGCAAGTCATTGTAAAATGATGGTTTGTTCTGTAGACAATCGAAAACAAATATTGCTTAAGAGGGCTAATGATATTGACCTTAAAATGGTTTAAAAACTGACTGTATATTAGTACCTAAAAATTTCAAGAGGTACACATTTGTACTTTTTAGGTACTAGTTTGTACCCTTGAGGGATTAATAAGGGCCCTTTAGTTACAAATGTGTACATCACCCCAGTGACAGCTCTCGTACCTTTATTTTTGAGAGTGTATAAATTCTCAGATTAGTATTAGTAAAACAAACTCCTCACATATTGAACAATATTTGCTTTTTATTTCTTAACCAATCTTTAATTAAACAATTTAAGTATGTGACCTTGAAGCACAAAGCCTAGTCAGGTATTTTTTGGCAATAGTCAAAAATACACTATGTGGGTCAAAATAATTGATTTATTATTGGAATATTAAGTAAATATCATGTTCCATGAAGACATTTAGTAAACTTCACACTGTAAATATATCAAAACTCAATGTTTGATTAGTAATATGCATATGCATATTTTCTCAATATTTAGATATTTTTGAACAATCAGATTCTAGATTTTCACAAATATTGTCATACACTGTAAAAAATTAGCAGTTTTCCGTATTTTGAGATTCATGTTTTTATTTTATCATAGCTAGCTCTCTGCAATTCTCACATGATCGCCTACTGAAGCTAAGCAGGGCTGAGCCCAGTACCTGTACCAGTACGGTCAGTACCTGGATGGCAGACCACATGGAAAAGCTAGGTTGCTGCCGGAAGTGGTGTTAGTGAGACCAGCAGGGGGCGATCAACCTGCGGTCTGTGTGGGTCCTAATGCCCCAGTATAGTGAAGGGGACTCTATACTGCTCAGTGAGCGCCGTCTTTCGAATGAGATGTTAAACCGAGGTCCTGACTCTCTGTGGTCGTTAAAAATCCCAGGATGTCTTGCGAAAAAGAGTAGGGGTTTAACCCCAGTGTCCTGGCCAAGTTTGCCCACTGGCCTCTGTCCATCATGGCCTTCTAACCATCCCCATATCATAATTGGCTTCATCACTCTGTCTCCTCTCCACCAATCAGCTGGTGTGTGGTGTGCGGTCTGGCGCAAGATATGCAAGATATGCAAGTGGTGTCCTAGGCTGGCGCAAAATATGCCTACCTTGTCGCGTCATCCAGGTGGATGCTGCACACTGGTGGTGGATGAGGAGATTCCCCCAAAAATGTGTAAAGCGATTTGAGTGTCCAGAAAAGCGCTATATAAATGTAAGGAATTATTATTATTAGTAGTAGTAGTATTATGGGACCTTGATGTTTCTTCCAACAACTTTTGAACCTTGAAAAGTTGGAAAAGTTGGACTTTTTAATGAACATTTTTAATAGTTTACAGTGATATATTGTCTGGGTTGGTGTTGTATATTACGCTACAAACACCTTGTAATAAACTGCCAGTACATTTTCTGTTATTTTACAGACTTATTTCTCTACTGTGTATATTATTTCTTACACATTATATTATTTTAAACTACTAAAATGTCAATAAAAGTCACTTTTTTAAACTTTAGAGTTGAATTTTCAACATCAAAAGTCGACAGAGCAGAGATCAACATCCCATAATGCAATTCACAACCAGAAATAAACCCGAAAACACTTGTGAATCACAAAAACTGTTAACTAACAGATATTTTTTACAGTGTATCCTAAAAATCCATACAGCAATGAAAAGCTTATTTATTCAGAATAATAATAATATTAAATCTCAATTTCAAAACATTGACACTTATGACTGGATTTGTGGTCCAGGGTCACATGTGCATAACATGTTACATTGCTGAGAGGAAAACATTAAATGTGGTTTAAATGTGATTTGTCAAGTTAAGTGAAAAAAATATCTGGCAAAAAATCCAAGATACAGCTTGTGGGTTTTAATTTAATATGCATAACGAATCCATATATAAATTGGCAATGATGGTGCAATGTGAAACTACTGACTCGGGGTCATTGCAAGTGGATGCATTATTAGTACTGTGTAAAACACCATTTATTTAAATTGCATAGCACAATATACACTTATTATACAGCTGAGCTCTTCAGCTGCCGTTTTCACTGTAAAAACATGTTCTCATCTCATCTATAACTAAAATATCCGTAAATTAGCAGTTTTCCGTATTTTGTGATTCAGACAACTTTAATCCTCTACCATGCTGCAAAATAGTAGTAAAATAGTAGTAGTAATAATAATAATAATAATAATAATAATAATTTATTCATTTTCTTTTTTTTTCGGCTTAGTCCCTTTATTAATCAGGGGTCGCCACAGCGGAATGAACCGCCAACTCATCCAGCATATGTTTTACGCAGCGGATGCCCTTCCAGCTGCAACCAATCACTGGGAAACATCCATACACACACATACACTACGGACAATTTAGCTTACCCAATTCACCTATAGTGCATGTCTTTGGACTTGTGGGGGAAACCGGAGCACCCGGAGGAAACCCACGCCAACACGGGGAGAACATGCAAACTCTACACAGAAATGCCAACTGACCCAGCCGAGGCTCGAACCAGCGACCTTCTTGCTGTGAGGCGAACGTGCTACCCACTGCGCCACCGTGCTTATAATACTTATTAATAATTGCTAATAATAATAATACTATATAAATAATAATATTAATAATAATAATAATAATAATAATAATTATTATTATTATTATAACCTTTAGATATCTAACATAAACAAAAAATAATTATATTTTAAATAAATTTATAAATAAATAAATTTACATAAACAAAAGGCTAAAATAGGGCGCAGTGGGTAACACGATCGCCTCACAGCAAGAAGGTCGCTGGTTCGAGCCTCGGCTGGGTCAGTTGGCGTTTCTGTGTGGAGTTTGCATGTTCTCCCCGTGTTGGCGTGGATTTCCTCCGGGTGCTCTGGTTTCCCCCACAAGTCCAAAGACATGCGCTATAGGTGAATTGGGTAAGCTAAATTGTCCGTAGTGTATGTGTGTGAATGAGAGTGCATGGATGTTTCCCAGTGATGGGTTGCAGCTGGAAGGGCATCCGCTGCGTAAAACATATGCTGGATGAGTTGGCGGTTCATTCCGCTGTGGCGACCCCAGATTAATAAAGGGACTAAGCCGAAAAGAAAATGAATGAATGAATGAATGAAAAAGGCTAAAATATAATAATTCTGCTTTTTGTCATTTTCTCCATTAGGACGCACAAGGAGGATTGATGGAAAGAAGAAGAGACATGAGGATCTAGCTTTTTCTGATTCACTGTGTTTTTACACACACACACACACACACACGCACGCACGCACGCACGCACACACACACACGCATGCACACACACACACACACACACACACGCACGCACGCACGCGCACACACGCATGCACACACACACACACACACACACACACACACACACACACACACACACATACACAGAGTACCTAGCTTTATAGAATTCTATTGTGTTCATGGGAACAGTTCACAAAAAATATATAGTAAAAACACACATTTATTTTTGAGCTGAACTGTTCCTACAGCTATAAATAGTGCATATTACAATTGCTTCAAATCCCTAACCTTACTTCTAAAGCTAAAAACCTTTCACAATTTTGTTACTTTAATGAACAACTTTTCAGACAATTTTTGTCCTTTAAGTATAAGTAATCGAGCACATATAAACACTAATAACTTGTTCAACCAACCCAGGCTCATTCTGAAAACGTACCAGAATGAAGTACATTTTTGGAGAGCCCCAAATACGTCCCAGGAGCTACGTTTTTTTGCAGTTTTTGTTTTCGCGAATCCACCAGAGGCCGCTGTGTACGCATTTTCAGATCTCAAATTTCTCTCGCGAGTGCAATTTGCGCCTGCTGTTCTCACGTAACTCCACCAGAGGCCGCTGTCGACTGACTGACTGACTGACTGACTGACTGACTGACTGACCGATCGACTGACCCGCCCTCCTCCTTCCCTAAACTCAACCAACAGTGTTTTCAAAATCACAGATTGACCCGCCACTTCCCTAAACCCAACCGACAGTTTTCAAAAGCAATCCAGAAAAAGAAAAGCCCTCGCCTGATTTTAACCACGTTTTCAGATTTTAACACATTCTCACCCTGTTATTTACTTGTTTATTTTATTTTTTGGCTTTTGTTTTTGTCTTACCTGCTTTCTGGAACCATTGTTCATTGAATTCGAACCCTGTCGTCGTGGTCAGCTCCTCTCTGCGTCTCAAATCCTCCGACGTACGCGATGAGCCACTGAGCAAACTGGTAACAGCAGGAATGCCATCCATACGGAGGTAAGCGGTCAGCTGGTGAGCGCGAAAAGGAACGGCGTCATACCGCCCCGTAGCGTTCGTTTTAAAGACAAAATGCAGCCATACGTACTTCTGGCTACATAATTCACGATCTCCAGAAATGTATATAGGGCTACGTTTTCAGAATGAGCCTATGTCGCGTTCAACACCTCAGCTCCCGGTCTCGTCTTGTGTTTCTATATTTTTAAAGTATATCACATTGCTAAGCTTATAGCTTCTAGATGTAAAGCCTGTATATAAGTAATAGTAAAACCAGCAAATAACGCAGACATTGATTGTTGTGTGTAAAGATGAGGAGAAAACGTGGCAAAATCTGAAATCATTTTAAACTTTTCTTTTCAAATGCTCTCTGAAGTGTTTTATATGTTTTGTATTTTTTCAAAAAAGTGTTCCTGCTCAACTTATATGTCATTTTTAAACAAATAACAATATCTACAGTAGGTAAGCAATTCATCTATAGAACTGTGTTACGAATAGCCATTTTAGCATTAAATTGCATGCGTTACTGTTTTTTATTCGTAATCTTTGAGTGGAGTATCATGGAGATAAGGAAACTGTTCATACAAATTAGCCTGTTTGTTTGTTTTGTTTTTCAGTACAAATATATAAGCATTCTTAAAATATAAAAAGGTAAAATGTGTCAAAATTGGGCAACACGGTGGCTCAGTGGTTAGCACTGTCGCCTCACAGGAAGGTCACTGGTTCGAGTCCCGGCTGGGCCAGTTGACATTTCTGTGTGGAGTTTGCATGTTCTCCCCGTGTTGGTGTGGGTTTCCTCCGGTTTCCCCCACATTTCAAACACATGCGCTATAGGTATATTGGATGAACTAAATTGGCCGTAGTGTAGAGTGTGTGTGTGAATGTGAGTGTGTATGGGTGTTTCCCAGTACTGAATTGCGGCTGGAAGGGCATCCGCTGGATAAAACATATGCTGGAATAGTTGCCGGTTTATTCCGCTGTGGCGACCCCTGAATAATAAGGGACTAAGCCAAAGAAAAATGAATGAATGAAGAAGTTTATTTTTCTTACCACATTGACAGATGTTTATTATTGTTTTCTCACTTGATTTCGACACATATTTATCAATGTTAAGACATTTTGTATGTTGTATTTAAGAATAATTAGATATTTGTGCTGGAAAACAAGTCAAAAATACAGCTAAATATATACAAAGCTTTCTGACAGTAATCAAAATATTCACTACAGGATATTGGATACCGCAAAACACTTGGATAACAAAAAATATTCTGCAAATACATTACCATTTTTGCATTTATGCAGTTAAATCTTAATCATAAAAACAAATCCATTTAGCTATTAATATATGTTTTTGGGCAATTATTTGTACTAAGAATGCTGCTTGTGTAAATATTATTTCCATCTGACATGTCAAGAGTTTACCTCTATTTTGAAGGCTGTACTGTATGTTGATACTCACAATGCCAAAGTGTAGATGTGTTCATATTAATAATGCTAGAGAGAGCAATCTGAAAGCATATTAGCTGCACTTCAGTAAACTGTCCCTCTAAATGAATGTCTGGGTGATTTATCTTTTAGTATCTTTGTCTTCTTTCTCTGTACTAAACATTCTTAAATCAAAATCCAAAGCAAATAATTTGTTAAATTTGGATACATTTGTCAAAGTGAAGTGTTTTGTCCTTTAAAAAATCATGTTCAGAAAAATAAATAAAAAAATCCAGTTTATTTTTCTAACCCAAAAGCAAAAATCCATTTAAATTTGTTTTACTGATTTTATTAAAATTTTATTTGAGGGTGTTTTTTTTGTCTTGTTTTCCTGTACACACTATATATATATATATATATATATATATATATATATATATACACTACCTGACAAAAAAGTCTTGTCGCCTATCCAAGTTTTAGGAACAGCAAATAATAATTTGACTTCTAGTTGATCATTTGGTATCAGAAGTGGTTTATATGAAAGGCAAAGGCCTCTAGATTACACTTATTTGACCAAAATAAAATATGATCATGCCTTGATTTTTAATGATTTAATTAGGACAGTAAGGTCTGACTGTGCTTAGACAAAAGTCTTGTCACTTAACAGAAATAATGTACAGTATAGAATATAAAGTCATGGTGCAGTGGAAAAAGACTGAATATTGTGTCTGACTCCCATGAGCTTGGAGGACTGCATCCATACATCTCTGCAATGACTCAAATCACTTATTAATAAAGTCATCTGGAATGGCAAAGAAAGCGTTCTTGCAGGACTCCCAGAGTTCATCAAAATTCTTTGGCTTCATCTTCAATGCCTCCTCCTCCATCTTACCCCAGACATGCTCAATAATGTTCATGTCTGGTGACTGGGCTGGCCAATCCTGGAGCACCTTGACCTTCTTTGCTTTCAGGAACTTTGATGTGGAGGCTGAAGTATGAGAAGGAGCGCTATCCTGCTGAAGAATTTGCCCTCTCCTGTGGTTTGTAATGTAATGGGCAGCACAAATGTCTTGATACCTCAGGCTGTTGATGTTGCCATCCACTTTGCAGATCTCTCGCACGCGCCCATACTGAATGTAACCCCAAACCATGATTTTTCCTTCACCAAACTTGACTGATTTCTGTGACAATCTTGGCTCCATGCGGGTTCCAGTAGGTCTTCTGCAGTATTTGTGATGATTGGGATGCAGTTCAACAGATGATTCATCAGAAAAATCTACCTTCTGCCACTTTTCCAAATGATCAACTAGAAGTCAAGTTATTATTTCTTGCTCTTACAACTGGGATCGACGGCAGGACTTTTGTCAGGTATTGTATATATGTATATATGTTTTATTATTTCTATTGAACAATGCATAACATCTTAGGTTACTTTGCTTGTCAAGATCTTGATGTAAGAATACATATTTGTACTGGAAAGTGTAAAAATACAAAGAAAATCTTTTTTTTTTTTTCAATATAACTTTAATGTGTGTCTTTATTTATGGACTACTTTCCCTTTTCACAAAATAAAGCAATAGAGTTGTCAAGTGTGGGTCCAACAAATAATGATTTCAAAAGGTTTTCTGCATGTTGAGATCATCATCAGATTGTTTTGTCATTTTCAAGACCTATAACTTGAGCCATTTATGACTATATGTATTTATAAGAAAGTAGACAAGAATATAATTTTAAAATAATGCAAACTGTATTATTATTAGGATAATTGTTTGTAATGTTTTGCTCTTGTGCATATTTGTTTTATCTTCACACTCAGATGGTTTAATTTCGTTTATCGTTATACCAATATTTTCATAGTTTGATTTTCAATGTTCATTCTGACTCGAGCTTTAGTCCTATTTACTGGAACAATATGTCTAATTTTTGACTGCGTGTTGATGTTTCTGTAATTGAATGAACTATCTCTATTTCCTCTAAAGTGTGTGTGTGGTGTGACTTCTCGATCTTATAACAGTGTGCTTTAATTGTTTTCGGAGGATACTGGCATACGTTTCCGTATTTCATGAACTGTGAGACAATATAATTAGATTTTCTGAAGTTCTGTTCCTGCCATTTCTTTTACAGGGAAATAAAAAGCTCTGCCGTGTGAATCTGAACGTGTCCTGAAGTATATCTCAAACAATTATTATCAAGGGAAAACGCATAACACGACAGCCATATAATAATCATCAGTCTGACATAATTAATCACATTATGCCTTCTCACATGTTCAGAGGACTGGAAATTAGACTAGTTCTCAAACAATGAAATTAATGTTTAATAAAGACATTTATTCACAAAAACACTTTCATCCTCTCTCTCTCTCTCTTGGAAAAACAGGCATAGAAAATATCAAATGGCTGTTTATAAGCATTGTAAAAGTTATAAACTATAACAGTTGGCCTATGATAAGTCTGTGAAACAAAAACAATTAATATTACATATATAACTCATATATATAAAGAAAAGATATTTGCTATACGGTTGTGGCTGGAAGTTAACCAGAATTATTTATATTATTCATAAAATTACCCATTAATTGTATTTTATTGACGTCTATCCCTACCCTAACCCAACCCCAAGCATCACAGTAATGTAAAAACAGTAATTGTACAGAGTATTATTTATGTTATTTATTAAATAACCCAATAAATTGTATTTTATTAACCTCTACCCCAACCCTAAACCCTCACAGTAATGTAAAAATATTAATGATGCTATATATTGATGCGCTATCCACAGCTGTATCCTATCTTTACCACAAGTCAGTATATGTTTGAGCCAAAAAATTAACACTGTAAGTGAACTGTAAGTGAAATATCAATTATGATAAGTATATGTTATGCCCATGTTCTCCCCGTGTTGGCGTGGGTTTCCTCCGGGTGCTCCGGTTTCCCCCACAAGTCCAAAGACATGCGCTATAGGTGAATTGGGTAAGCTAAATTGTCTGTAGTGCATGTATGTGAATGAGTGTGTGTGTGGGTGTTTCCCAGTGATGGGTTGCAGCTGGAAGGGCATCCGCTGCGTAAAACATATGCTGGATAAGTTGGCGGTTCATTCCGCTGTGGCGACCCCAGATTAATAAAGGGACTAAGCCGAAAAGAAAATGAATGAATGAATATGTTATGCCTCAATATATATTTCTCACCTACAACAACACAGGTAAGTAGGCTACATAGACCTAAAGAGCGCTATAGTGAAAAAGCACCGCGCTTTTTACCCAATCAGAAACGCTTACTGCTTGTCAATCATTTTGCCTGCTTGCCTTTGCTGACATCGGATTTGCTTGTTGTATATTTAGGGGCGGGGTTTGCAGAGCGGGATTTTCGTATTGGCTAAGCGAGGTGCAGCAGAGGTGATATAGCTTAGCACCTTGCGGCTAACGTTATTTACTAAACGTTTACCTTGTCCAAGCTGCAGTTGTTTGGTGGGCAAATGGACGATTCTGTTCACTTTCTTTGATAAAGGTAAGTTGTTTGATGTTGTGATGGATTGTGTTACTGGGCAAAGTAAAAACTTTTTCCAGTGTAAAGTTACGAGCTAGCTACAAGGTTACATTACACTTGCTGTCGAAGAAACACTGACGTTAACGTTAGATGTAAACACACCGCTTTAAGTTCATTTAAAATACGCGATGAAACTATTTGTCTCTTATGAGTTTGAGTTAAATGAAAATGTTCGTTTTATTCTATAGCAGGGTCCCCGCAGGGTCTTGAAAAGTCTTAAAATGTCTTCAATTTCAAAAACCACATTTTAGGCCTTAAAAAAGTCTTAAATTCACTGTAATATTGTCTTGTAGGTCTTAAATCATTTTAAACAGCTCTTAATTTTCCTCTGTCCAAGTTAAGCTACCCAGTCGGGCCGATCTCTATCCAAAAACAATCCATTTCAATAAAACTTTTATTTATTATTATTTTTTTTTATATATTTAAGTTTTTTTTTTTTTATTGCAAGCTTCAATTTACAATAGCTGTTCGACTTTTTTTTTTTGCAGCAAATTTTCTAAATTAAATTTTTAAAGAAAACTATAAACAATTACACGATTCCTCATGATAATAACAGTCACATATTACATTACATTATACGTTATACTCAATCAATTTGGACCAAAAGTCAACAAATGTATGTTTTTGATTATTTATGTCATTGTCTCCATAATAAATAACCTTTTAACAATGTTAAACTTTTCATTAAAAAAAAGAAAAATTATGCTGAAAAAATGTGTATACAACTAGTTTTCCTGTCTTGACACATTAAAATGTCGCTAAGAAATAATTACATTAGATTTTTTGTTTTTTTTTTGTTTTTTGTGGCAACCGACCGGGCCATTAGAAATAATTATTAGTGTTTAGCCCTGTATAAGTCTTAAATTTAATTCATAATGGTCTTAAAAGGATCCTAAAAAGTCTTAAATTTGACTTGATTAAACCTGCAGAAACCCTGTATAGTTGTCTGATAACATTTCCAAATTTCAAGTAAAACTATTGGTTTGAATGACAATTTGTCAGAATAAATGTTTTCAGTTGATGTAATTGTAAGTCAGGGTTAGGCCCGATTTACCTTAGACCTTTGTATTCGTTTTGTGAAAAATTAATATGAACTTATCTGAAAACATGGCACCTTTTTTGGTTATTTTATGCCAAAAAACAACAACAAAGTTATGTTTTTATTTTACAGAACAAATTTTTTTTATACTATGTTATACAAAATTTCTACTTGAATGTTGAAGTTCATTGGGGAAGTATTAAGATTTAAAATGGCAAAATATTTGGTATTTTAGTACTGCACTGCCATCCTTAAAATACAGTCTTTTAATATGCCATCAAATGATTCCGAGGTTATTTATCAGCCATAATGGACACTAGACTTAAGAAGGTTTATTTAAAGTTGCTCCAAAATGTAAGTATTGCAATAACATCCTAAATGTACTGTAAAACATAGAGGTAATGTTGGTTTTATATTCACACATTCGGACTTTCTCGTTAATAATACAATTTCTGAAAAGTATTCTTTGTAAATTCTAAATAGTGAAGTCATATTAGCAGCCAATGACTATCAAATTACAACATTGATCACAGTCAAATGAAGAGTGATAATGCTGTTTTGAAGTCATACTTGCATGTTATTTCAGACCCAATATTCAAAGTACCACGGTAAACAATGTAGGGAAGCATGTCACAAGTTGTCACTGAACGAATGAGCGAATATAAAACCAACTTTACCTCAATCTGTAAAACACTTACTTTTGCAATGCCCTGTTTTTAACGTTATGAGACAACCGTTTTCATCTGGAGTAGTATCTTATTGTATGTATTCTTAATTTTTGTTGTTGTAAACATGTATTATAGAAATGTGTAATTTGTAAGCTTACAATTTTATCTGTTTCATCTATTATTGATATTCTATCAGTAATCTTTCTTTTTTTTTGCTTTCTTTATTTCTCTATTTCCTCTCTCTCTTTTTTTGGCTTTCTCAGGGCTACATATATTAAGTATACAGCATTCCCACGGGTCATTGAGTTTCTAGAATATCGTGGAATGTTAAAAGATCCATTCTAGACATTGGAAGTCATAGAATTTTTATATATATATTTAGTCAAAGTCATGGAATATCATTAAGTTTCTCCAAAATTATCTCTTTGAGTTTTAGTTTCCATTTATCAAAATAAAATAAAACTAAAATTGTCTTTTTTTTTTTCTTCTTTTTTTGTTGCACCTATTGTTGTGGTTAGGCTATTTTTTTAAATCTCTATTTTATTATTTTCATGCTCAACAATATTCGCTCAGTTTTTCCATTCATTAGATGTCATGAAAAGTCAGCTTTTTAGGTGGTGAAAAACTGAAAATGGAATTTGAAATCTTGCTTAAAGTTGGACTCCATTGAATACATTCTTCTTTAAAAAAGACGAATTATCCTCTATGCTTTATCTTGGTTTTCCCTTCTTTTTTTGGGTGAACAGATGGTTTGTAGCATCAGCCGACAGCTCAGATGCTCCCAGGACGGTCTGTATCTCTGGCACCGGTGCCGTTCTCCTCTTGTTGAAGGACCGGAGACATGCAGTCCCACAGTGGCCGACAGCGCTGGATAATTGACACAAGGCTTTGGTGACTCTTGTCTTCTGTCAGTGTCATGTTAGACACGGTAAGGTAAGCAGGAGTGACACATTGGGCCACTAAAGTAAGGTCTCCTCAGGGATTATGGGGAAAGATCTATGTAAAAGGTACCTGGAGTCCAAGCTTCACTCTGAACTGTTTGTGATACTGACAGATTGATTGATGCCATTCGACATGTGGTTATTTTGTTTGATTGCAGTTGTTTCCCCACATGAATTGTTTGATTTGCAGGATTTGCTTTCATGTCAGTTTGACAAAGTGTTTTAACTGCTCATGAAGTCTAAATGTTGAATGCCTCTCAAAGGGGACATTGAGATATTAACTTGATAAATGTGTTGGATTTTTTTTATGCATGTTGGCTTTTAAGTGAACTAAAAGGGTGTCCACTTATACTCGCAGTAACTGTGCTTCTGTGTGTTGTGCATCAGGATTTTATATTGTGCATCAAGTGCCAATCACAGTTGCAAGAAAATAAATAAATAAATAAAATGTAAATCAAATATTGAAATGTATTAACAACTACATAGGCCAAACACTATTTGACTGAAAAGAAAAAAGGAAAGCATTTTTTATTTTTGTAGTATTTATAATTGGGGTGTAACGGATCATGGTTGATCCGTGATTCGTATGGATCACAACCCACGGTTCGGAACACACGTGACCCGCATATTAATACTTTTTATTTTTATTTTTTATTTTTTTTTTAAGTTGTAGATTAATCCAAAATTTGTAACAATTGCAGAGAGATCGCCTCTTGTGTCATTCAAATCACATGTATGAAAGCATTTAGGCTTTCCTGTAAAATCTAATTATGACGGAAGAAGTTGTGGTGGGTTACTCGGGATGTGGTGGGTTTCTTAGGTTATTAAAGGTGTTTTCTGTCACTACTTGTTTAGGCTGCATTAATGCATTCAGTGTAAGCTGCACAATTAATCATTAAAAGATCGGGATCTCAACACCCACGCAACATAAATTATAAATGGTGCTGATTTGTATATGTTTCTGCATATGGTGATTTGCAAATCTGTGTTTGAGAAGACAAAAATCAAGAAAGAGGTGAATTCTTTAGTCTTTTGAGTTAGTTATTAAGTTACCATCAATCAAATAACACAGAAGTACCGGGATAACAGTTCATAGTTTAGATAAAACCACTAATGTTTATTGTAAAGATGAAAATCACCATCATATGCATTTAACTTGATGCTCAAAAATTAAAGTTGTAGGCAGCATTTACATTATTTAACCAATAAGTGGCCAAAAATATGCCACTGAATAATTCTTCAAAAATGACACATCTAGCAATGAAATATGAAGTTTCATGAGTGAATCACTGAATCATTTATTGAAAATGAGACTAAAAGTAAATATGGGTTGTACAAATTATGTTCGATTTCTACATTTAGCATTATCAGCAACAGTAGTAGTAGTAGTAACAGTGACTATTTCACAGTACTGAATATTTTAGTATTTATTTTTACTCAGCTGATCATTTCTTCAGTTTATTTTTAATAAAATTACAGGTTGTAAGTTCTGTTTGTTAAAACCAAAAGTTTCTTGCAATTTTATTTTTGTAATAAATGGAAAGCAAATTACATTTGTCTCCCCTCTTTGGCTGATCTGAAAAATGGTCCGATCCGTGACAAAAAACCCCATAATGTGATCCGAACCGTGAGATTTGTGATCCGTTACACCACTATTTATGATGCTATTGTTGAAAATGGACAGCAGTGTTTTTTTATTATTATTATTATATTTATATTATTATTAGTATTCAGGGTACTATTTTAGTTTTTATTAGGTTATTTTTAATATATTTTTATATTTGTGTTAAATTTTAAACTTAATTTTTTTGGTATGTGTTTTTGTAATTTTATTTAATATAAAGATCTTAATAAATTAATGTTATGATTATTTTAGTGCATCAAATCGAACTAAATTAAATATAAATAAATATGAAACACATTAAGAAACATAAAGGGTTTAAGTTTGAACTAGTAATTATATATATATATATATATATATATATATATATATATATGAAAGACATTAACAAACACAAACTATGTTAAAAACAGGTTTCAGGATGCATGAGTTTTGCACATGCACATTTGAAAACAAGTATCCTTAAACCTGTTTTTAACACTGTTTGTGTTTATTAATTACTATTATTTAGTTTCTAGAGTCGTTCAAAAACGAAAACAACAAGTGCTTCATTTGAAGAAAGGTTTATTTGCATGATTCATACAGCACTGGTCATTATAAAACAGCGTATTGTCGAATATCACAGTTATGCATGGTAGTTCATATTTGGGTCTGGAGAATCCTCACTCGCGTCGTCCTCGTCCTGTTTTTAGCCAGGACACAAACTCTTTTGCCGCCTGGTCCTGCAGGTATGAGCTGACGTCACTGGTGTATGTGCCGTCCGCGTGTCGTCGTGTCGGGACTCTTGGAGGGGGATAAAAAATTATTGTTAAATTTGTTCCACAAAAATATAAAGCAAAATAAAGAACATTTTCAACATCAGTAGCAAAGGATCTTGTTGGGATGCAAAGATGACAAAAATCAGCTTTGAATCACTGGAATGAATGACATTTAAAATAGAATTTCAAAAGTATTTCACTTTTTTTCTGTCATTTCTAGCAAATAAATACAAATATATAACCTTTTTTGTTCTATTATCAATACAAAGGCAGCTTTTCCCATTCACTGTAGTGTTTATGTTAAAAATAAGTGCAAAATACAATGTAAATGTTTTTTATTATTTTTTATAATTCTTTAATTGAAATAAAAATGGCAGTGGCCTTTTAATATTACTTTTTCCATTTTAATGTAGTAGGTTTTTCTGAGCCCACTGGTGGATATTTGTTGTTTTAATCATAAACTCACATCATTTTAATAATAAATAAATGTACAAATGAAATGTATGCTGATTTAGAATCTTTAGATGTTTGATTTGAAAAAAAAAAAAAAGTTAATTAAAAGTAAAAATTACCTTTGGCAGCCGTTTAAACCAAATAATTTCTGGGAATTAAAAGGTAATTATTCAACATAAGAAACTCAAACAGCTTGGAGTAAGTTAAGTCAGTAAATGATGGCCATTTCATTTTTTGGGTGAATTATCCATCAAGTATTTAGTAAGACGAAAATGAGGAGTATTCTTACCCGCTCCTTTTGGAGTTCATTAACCACTGAACGAAGTCTTGTGCTCTCCTGGTCTCCAGATATTTGCTGTAGTCATTTGAGAAAGTGCCTTCTGAATGTCTCTTCATGGTGTTTACTTCTCTTGGGTCATTAAATAGCACGTCTTCAGACATAAGGCTGCAAGGAAATATAAAATGCATCATTATCCACACACAAATAAACTGAAAATAAAATTTAAAATGTCTTCAAATTGATTCAAAAACTGAAGCCTGTTTTAAGAGCATAATGTTTTGCATTTTGACACCGTATGCCAGTTAAGCACATTTTACAGCAAAAATAGAAATATTTAATGACGTTTGTGCAGGAATGTATATAAAAGGAATGAAAAAAATCACAATATGTAACTTTATGGTGATATGCATTTACTAACATGAAGAAATTATGAACAATTTATTTATTAAAGCATTTATTCATGTTTGCGTTAATTAATGAAAATGCAGTTGTTCGTTGTAAGTTCACACTGAAAAAAATGATTTGCTGGATTTACTCAATTTTGAATTTAAACAAACAAATTAAATCTAGTAATGTTCAACTTAATTTGTTTGTTTAAATTCAGCCCATATTAATTGTTTGCAACCACTTACCTTAAAGAGTAAATCCAATGAATAATTTCTTTCAGTGCATGTTAACTCATGTTGCATTAACTAATGTTAATGAACACAACTTTGGGTTTTAATAATGCATTAGTAAATGTTGAAATATGATTATTAAATGCTGTACAAGTATTGTTCATCTTAGTAAATACTTTATATAAAATTAATAGGCCTGTCACGATATCTATTTTTTGTCGTATGATATATTGCACCAAAATATATTCCGATTAACGATAGTATTGTCATTTTAGAATGGCAATATAATATCACAATGCAAGTACACTCTTCCAAAGAACATGTCATATTTTATTCTTAAGAATTTTTTATTCTATAATTAAATTTCATTTAATTATAGTCATTTTAATTATTTAATAATGAGGCATTGGAATCAGAATGTAAAAACGCATATCCTAAATAAATAATAATAAATGTTAACAAAAAAGTGCAAGGTAAAGAGCAACAGAGGCTGCGATATCTGCTACCAGACATATTTTCAGCTGTCAGACACCCACATGAAAAGTTACTAAAGTAATTGATAGTAAATACTATAGTGTTTTTTAATCATACTGACACTGACACCTCCAATAGAGATGTTGCACAATCAGCTAAAATGTTCCTAGAATTCTTTTCTATGTATGGGCAATATATATTGCATCACCAAAAATGATTGAGATCACGTTCATATGTTGTGCGATAAGTCGATATATTGATTATTGTGACAGGCCTAAATATTAACTACATGTCCAGTATTGTAAAGTGTTACCAAAGATTCTAATGAAAGCTGTAAAAATATTGTTTAAAAATGTTTAATGTTCTTTAAACGACATACAAATCATTCCTTTTTGTCTTTTAGTTTTCTGAAGTTTTAGTTAATTTGATGTAAAAATTGTCCCAGTTTGTGTTTGATTTGTAAAGAGTGCAATCAAAATTTCAGTGCAGGCTAGGGCTGCACGATATTGGAAAAATCTGACATTGCAATATTTTGTTGTGCTGCGATTTTTATATATTGCGACATGAGCAATTCCAGTGTTATGGATGTGACATTTGCAGTAAAAATACAAAACAAATTCACAGAGTAAGTAAATGTTAACTTTATATTGAAACATCTGTTTATATTTTCCAAAACTACTAACCACAGAGTTATGAGATCAGAAAAATATCAATCTCTAAACATTTTTTGTGTTTTCAATGAGGAAAATAAACAATATGTGACCAATAAAGTATGTGAGTTTACAGCATACAATATACTTTGTAGAAATTCTGTGAATTAAACTGCATGACCCAAAAGAAATAATAATAATAATCATGAGGATAAGAGTTGGCTCTCTATAGAACAAAAATTATTTATTTTATTTTACATTTTTGCATTTGAGGAAAAATTTTGGTTATGGATGTGACAGATGTGAAATTGGCACTTGTGTAACTTTGGTAAATAAAATATAATTGTTCAAAAATGTCTGTCAATATTTTCTAGGTTTTTTTACAGTACTGTAAAATACTTACTAACACAATGTAGAAACGGTTTCGCTATTTTGGTCAACTTAATTAATTTTTTTTTTTTCATGGCAAGGTTGACATTTGCATGGAATTGCTCATATGAATATAATTTCGCTAGATGATTTAAATAGCTCTATTTGAAAAGATTTCATGAATTTAGATTGACTGGGTTGGGGGATCAAGTCTTTTTCTATGCAGTGCATTTGCATAAAATGTAATCAGTTACAACAGTGTTTTTCAACCACGTTCCTGGAGGACCACCAACACTACATGTTTTGGATGTCTCCTTTGTCACACCCATTACAGGTCTTTCAGTCTCTGCTAAGGAGCTGGTGATCTGAATTAGGTGTGTTTGGTTAAGGAGACATGGATAATGTGCAGAGCTGGTGGTCCTCCAGGAATGTGGCTGAGAAACACTCGTTACACACGTTACAAGAATATAAATCCGACAGTAAAAATAAAAGTGAAATAAACAGTGCTTTATGATTTTTCTGCTGAGTGTAACAGTATTCATATACAAAAACTGAACAATCTAACGTAAAATAACATGGTCATCATTGTATAAATAATTTTATACAATAATTAAAAAATCTTTAATAATCTGATCCTGCGACATCACTGTGACTAATGCGGATACACAAATTTCGGTCACGATGCTCAAACAAGATGAGCAATTCCATGCAAATGTCACCCTTTTCACATGTTCATCATCTGTATGACTCAAACAAGTTGATAGGACTCATTGATGTTGTACTCGTACATTTCTGGTTTCCATTTAAAATAAGTGTTCGAGGCAATTCCATGCAAATATCATCCTTGCCATAAAAAAAATTAAAATAGCGAAACCCTTTCTAAGTTTTTTTTGCTTGGCCTTGTGTTTTACGGCACTATAAAAATACTCAAAAATGTCTCTGTTAATGTTTTCAGACAATTATATTTGATTTACTAGTCACACAAGTGCCAATTTCACATCTGTCACATCCATAATGCAGAGGTGTCACATCCATAACCAAGCTTTTCCTTATTAATGCAAAAATATAAAAAAAATCTGTCAGAGATTGAGAGAGAGCCAACTCTTATCCTCTTGATTAGCGTTATTTCTTTTGGGTCATGCAGTTTAATTCACAGAATTTCTACAAAGTATATTGTATGCTGTAAACTCACATACTTTATTGGTCACATCCATAACGCATGTTCATTTCCCTCATTTAAAATATAAAAAATGTTTAGAGATTGATATTTTTCTGATCTCATAACTCTGTGGTTAGTAGTTTTGGAAAATATAAACAGATGTTTCAATATAATGTTAACATTTACTTACTCTGTGAATTTATGTTTTGAGTTTTTACTGCAAATATCACATCCATAATGCTGGAATTGCTCATATATTGTTCAGCCCTAATGCAGGGCATTAAAAAATGGAAATAATTGGTAATAAATACCTGCCGTTTTCTTCCGTGTCTTGTAAAGGGATCTGCAGGCTGCTCTGGATCAGGATGAGAAGTAAAAGTCCAATGAAAGCATAGATCCTTACCATCATCTTACCTGAGGATTGGACCACACAGCTACTCAGTAAAGCATTTATGCAATCAGACTGTCAGGATTTATTGTTAAAATAAGTTCTCCGGCTCACCTGGTTTGTGTCGGGTCGTGACGGAGAGATAAAGCGGAGGATTTTAATGTTGTCTCGCTGGTTTTCTCTTTTCTTGGCTCCCAGTGCGGTTTCATGGTCCCAGCCTGATGTTCTCTGTCTTATATAGTGATGCCCAGGTGGCATGATCCACACACACACACGCACGCACACTTATTAGTTTCAATCCATTAATCTCAATGCATGAATGTATTTGCTCTGTGATCGTGTTTGAAAAAGATGGGGAAATGGTCAAACAAGTCAAAAAGTCACTTAAGGTAAAAATCAAACATGTTTCAGACCTGTTAAAAAGAGAGCAAATAATTACATAAGCCGAGCAGGTTGAGATGCGTTCAGTCACATTTTCTAGAAAAAGCAGCTTTTTTCCTGTGCTGTTGTTTTACTTTCTGTAATTTTTTATGACATATTTAAAGTTGTCAAAATGAATGTACAATGTGCTTTTACAGACATAATCAGAGGCAAGTTTTACAAAAAATCTGCGCTATGGACGCTTTGAAACAAGTGGTGAACAAATGCCAAATTCCTCCTTCAGAGATGAGACCTCTTATCAATGTTTACATTTTAAATAAGTGACGAGAGGAGTGGGATGCGTTGAAAAACAATAAATCGTATGAAATACAACCTGAAATCTCAAACATAGTTTTAAGACATTTTAAGATTAGATTTGATCAAGTGATTTTTACCAGATGTCGTATTGAACGTAGCGCTGTGACGGTGACAATTTTTTACTACCGCGGTGGGAAGTCACCAACAACCGCCGGTGTGGTGGTGGGGGGTTGGGTCAATTATGCTGTAAAATAATCTGTGACAGAAGTTCACTCAAAAGTGAAAATTCTTTCCGTCATTAATTACTAACACTTCTGTCATTCCAACCTTCAGAACAAAAATTTAAATATTTTATAATATGAAAAAGCAATTAAATTATGAAAATTGTGAAATTAAAGCAATAGTGCAGGGATCTGGTCCCCGCGTTAGGTCAGGGTGCGCCTGTATATAGCCTTTAAAACGCGCACGTGGCGGCGGAGGCGCACTCTAAACTCACACGGGAGAAAACTGCACTAGGATGACATGAAGGCGAGCAGCCTAATTCATTTCATGTTTGGTTGACATTCTTTAAATACAACTCTTTTGAGCTCTAAAGGGGAAAAAACGCTAAAGAAATTTGCCGTTAATTTAATTTTAGCAGAGACGCAACTCATTGCGGCCAGTCATTTTCACATTAGTTTTTTAGTAGGGGATTAATATTTGGGTACCCTACTAAAAATGTTTAGTTGGACACTGCACAGTCCTACAGTAGTCTACACTATAATTAATATTATAATTTATTATTATTAATATTATTAAAACTAAGCTATAAAATTGACAAAACGCAAAACCCTTTTTAATGTTTGCTTTCATTTTGACATGGCTAAAGCGCAGTTTTACAGTTGTGAAAAGAAACATCCCATTATGCAGCAGCATTCTCAAGTTAGGACACTTAATAAATGCCTTTTGAGTTTAAAGATGATCGGCCTGCGAAGTCAGGTTTACAGTGTTATAAATGAAATGGGTATATAGTGCATTGAGTAAGTGGATTTGCCGCAGTAGGTAGGCTGAGTGATAATCTAGGGTAGACGGGCTCATTCACGTTGTTTAAAATAAAACGGAAATAAATAAGGAGAATAAAATATAATTTAAACCACTCGTCTGGCGCTGAAGCCATGCTTCGTCTGCGTTAATAAACGGTATCGTTGCATTACCTTCATTGATAAAATCAGTAATAGCGAAACTGTGCATATTATTATTATTATTACTACTATAAAAAGTATATTACTGGACTAAGTCAGTATAACTTAAGCAGTAATGCAAAGTAATAAATAAGTGAATAAATAGCCTAAATGAAAGGAACAAGAGGGACCAAAATCATCAATGCCTTCCATTTATCACTTTCTCTTTTTTATCTGCCCATTTTTGGAAAGGCCTCTGCGATACCTGGCTGACTAGCTGCGCGTTTGCGTTCAGAAGACAGGAGTTGACTATACGTGGCTGGGTGACATGACCGGAAATGGCTGTGGAGATTCGACGTGTTTGCCCATTTAACACTTCTTCTTTTTTTTTTAAACAAACCCTACAAATAACCCTATAATTCACCTTTCTCGTTCAGTACGAATCCAAAATGTTCCCAGATCGGAGATGTAACAATTGTTTTTTTCCAACCAGATTCATGGCTGAACTTGAACTTGCTGAATCGCGCCTAACGTTATATTCTAACAGAAATGCAATACTTTGCAACATAACGGAAATTTCAGTGCGTGACGTCACGTACTACCGCCGGTGGCATGGACAACCGCGGTGGTCATTTGGTGGTCACCGTCCATGCCACCGGCGGTGACGCGGTTGTCTCGGTGACCGTCACAGCCCTAATTGGACGTACAAGATTAACCCATGCTTTTTTGCTCAAAGGTGAAGACCCTACTCAATGTTTGTACTGCGCAATTCCGCTTACTGTAAAACACATTTTACTGGACTGTCCTGCTTTTAATGATTACAGAAGACTTTTTTTATGAAATGAAATCTCTTAAGGACATTTTTAACAATTTTTATCATGTATTAACGCTCAGTCTTATTTAATTTGTGTATTCATTTGTTGATTTTTAATTGTATATTCATTATTGAAACGTTCTTGCGTTGAAAATAGCCTTGATTGCTGATATGGTATTAAATAAAAAATACATTACATTACAAAAAATGTGCAATGGGTTATAGTTCAAATCTACTACAACATCAAATCATAAACAATAGTAGCAAATAGGTTGACTAAATATTTACCAAATAAATAGTAATAATAATAATTCCTTACATTTTATATAGCGCTTTTCTATACACTCAAAGGGCTTTACACATTGGGGGAATCTCCTCATCCACCACCACTGTGCAGCATCCACCTGGATGACGCGACGGCAGCCATATTGCGCCAGATCGCACACCACACACCAGCTGATTGGTGGAGAGGAGACAGAGTGATGAAGCCAATTATGATATGGGGATGGCTAGAAGGCCATGATGGACAGAGGCCAGTGGGCAAATTTGGCCAGGATGCCGGGGTTAAACCCCTACTCTTTTTCAAAGCATATCCTGGGATTTTTAATGACCACAGAGTCAGGACCTCGATTAACGTCTCATCCGAAAGACGGCGCTCACTGAGCAGTATAGAGTCCCCATCAATATACTGGGGCATTAAGACGCAGGTTGAGCGCCCTCTGCTGGTCTCACTAACACCACTTCCGGCAGCAACCAAGCTTTCCCATCCAGGTCCTGACCTGGCGCAGCCCTGCTTAGCTTCAGTGAGTGACCAAAAATACAAGATTTTTTTTTAAAGGCAAAGTCATAATAAAGAAATTATAATAATCCTTAAAATAAGAAAATAAATAAATCATTAGATATATGGAGGTAAGGGGGAAAAAAAAAGGGAAACATCATACCATAAGTCCTAATTATGGTGACTAAGACTCTGGAAAGGCACTATAGACATCATTTGGAAAAAAAAAAACATTAGAACAAAAGAAAATGAAAAAAGAAACCACAAACAAACAACAAAAGACTATTTCCTGTGAGCTTCCGACAACCCCTTTTTTAAAAAACTAATTACTTTCTGTGATTTTTGCGGCTTTTTTTTATGGTTTGAATTAATTTTAGTGCAAGTTAATCATTATAGAGCCATCCTTTTATTGTACCGGGAGTTTTAATATACACAGTTGAAGTCAGAGTTATTAGCCCCCCTGTATATATTTTTTTTTCCTCCCAATTTCTGTTTAGGTTTTCAAAACATTTTTAAACAATAGTTTAATAATTAATTTCTAATTGATTTCTTTTATCTTTGCAATGATGACAGTACATATTATTTTACCAGATATTTTTCAAGACACTAGTATTCAGCTTAAAGTGACATTTAAAGGTTTAACTAGGTTAATTAGGCAAGTTCGGGTAATTTGGAAATTCATTGTATAATGATGGTTTGTTCTGTAGACAATAGAATAAAAATATTGCTTAAGGGGGCTTATAATTTTGACCTTAATGGTTTAAAAGAATTAAAAACTGCTTTTATTCTAGCCGAAATAAAACAAATAAGACTTTCTCCAGAAGAAAAAATATTATAGGAAATACTGTGAAAAATTCCTTGCTCTGTTAAACATCATTTAGAAAATATTTGAAAAAGAAAAAGAAAATCACACGAGGGCTAATAATTTTGACTTAAATTCCTGTGTATGTATGCATGTGGATATTTAAGTCGCCTTTAAAATATTATATATTTATATATTTTATATATTATAAATCTTTATATATTATATTAAAAAAATATATATATTTTTATTTTTTATATATCATTATCTTCAAATGTAACTTTTCTCAATAATTTAGAGCATTACCTTTTTTGTTGTAAGTGTTGTTAAAAAAAGATTATTGAAAGTGCAAAGTACTGTCTCAGTCTTTTTTTACTTCAGGTTTAATTTAACAAGTTACTTTTCTCTGGGTTCTCCAGTTTCCCCCCACAGTCCAAACACATGCGCTATAGGTGAATTGAATAAACTAAATTGGAAGTAGTGTATGAGTGTGTGTGTGAATGCGTGTCTATGGGTGTTTCTCAGTACTAGGTTGCGGCTGGAAGGGCATCCTCTGTGTAAAACATATGCTAGAATAGTTGGCGGTTCATTCTGCTGTGGCGACCTCTGAAATAAAGACTAAGCCTAAGGAAAATGAATGAATGTATTAATGTTTAATTACAAGTAATACTGACTACTTGCGAATCTTTTCATCTGCATGCTTTTTAAATAAAAAAAGTGTCAAACTTAATGTTTAGATTGTATCAAGTGTTAAATGTTGTAATTCTTCAGTCTTCCAGATGCTTTGTTTTTTTTTTTAAATAAATGTATTTAAGTATTGTTAATTGCATGAGAATTCTTTAGAACTTGTAACTGCGACACTAATTTTGTAGTAGTTGCAGCTAACCGTAGATTTGATTTATTGTAGCTTGAGTGACATTATTAATCTACAAAATTTATAACCGCTTTACCTGTTTGAAAGTTTAAATCAAACACAAAACGTATATAAAAAAAGTACATGGAAATGTTGATCACTAGACCATGAAGAGATAGACATTATGCAAAAATTTATGTTGTAAATCTTGGGTTTGAGTGAACCATCACTAGCGTAATAAGGAAGTGTTACTGTCACTCTGGACAGTGTTCATTATTCTGAAGTGTTAGACTGCTGAATGATGCATTAGGGCTGCACAATATGTTGTTTCAGCATTAATATCGCAATGTGATCCTTTCCAATAGTGAGTTTGTATTATAATTCATCATTTGCTTGTGTTTTTGATGCCTGTGATGATTGTATAATGACCTTAAAAGCATTCAGGCATAAGAAATTGTACCATTTGTGACTAACAATGATTAATTTTATTGAATTATTTGTTTTTATCATTCAGTTACTGTACTTGAATACTGTTAGACTCGGAAAACGGTAAAACATCTTTTTCTTGATTGTATTTATGCATGAAAATACTCACAACACATGCAAATACAGAAATGCACTGCAAATAGCACAGAGATATTAGATTTTATGGAGATGCACTCTCACTGCAGAATCATCAAAATCGATCTAACGTTATAAATTCTTTCCAGGTAATAGAGATATTACATTATCTAGTGAAATTGTATTCATATCGCAATATCTACCATAAAATAAAACTTAAAAAAAATCACAATGCTAGATTTTTCCAATAGTGTGCAGCCCTATGATGCATGTTTATGTATAGAAATCTCATATATTTCTTAATGTGTATAATTGACTCATCATATAATGACTAATTCATTCAGTGTGCACTTTTTGTCTCACTCACCCTGTGATTCTATAATTTAAACTCAAATCAATAGCTTTGTCAATTTATCAAATGCATCACTGTGGGTTGTGGTTTGCTGGCTGTACATTATTTCAGTGTAAGTGTTTTGGTTAGTTTTAAACAAGTTAATGTATTAACATAGTATAGCATTATATCAGTTAATGCAAATTCATAACATTTTGAATGACATTTGTGCTGCTTTGGCATATGTGTGTATTTAAGTGATTCAGCCAGCAGGTGACACTATTCATATACCATAACATACTACTGTATTAAACTGTTATATAAAGGCCTGTACACTAGTCAAATGCATCCTACAGCACCAGAATAGAAATATTAATTCACAATTATTTTTAAAATAATAATTTTATTTTTTCATTCTTTAATAATAATTAATACAGATGAAAGCTAGAATGTGTGACCTTCGTTTTTGATAAATCACCATATTCATACTCGATTACAGTAACCCTCATTTTGTTTCATTTTTGTTTTGGCATATATGGTGACCGTATATTGTTATACCCCTTAAAGTAATATCTAAAATATGAAAATAGCTAATTAAACATACAACTCCAAGAACAGATTTCTTTCAGGATAAACATTAATCAAAAATCTATGGCATTAAAATCCTGAATGTTTCTTTACAGATATACTCAGTCACATATTGAAGTCAGTGCATAAACACAACCGCATAAAACACCAATTCCACAATCAATCTGTAAATGTAACATCATAAAACATGCCCAAAGTCTGTGATAACTACATGTCAGGTCACATTCATAGAGTAATCACCACAGCTATTCAATAAAAAAAAAGACAACATCTAATGTCACATATATGCAAAAATAAAAACAACAATATAAAATGTCAACGACTGACAAAAGAGTTTGTTCTCATCAACATGTTCTATGTACAGACTAACATGTAAAGCAAAGCAACAGTGTTTTTGCAACTGGAACAATTTGGTCTTCATGATGCATTAATATGTCCATTCACTTTTTCTCAGCAAAGCAGTTCTTCAGAAAATGGTTCAAGTGTGTGTAGAGATGGTATCGCGCTTTACCAGATAGTGCGTGATCCTTATCGGTGTACCACTGAAAAAAATAAAACAAATTTAGACCATTTTAGACTCAGTGCAGGTCACATGGTATTTTAAAGTGTGCTAATAATCTGTTGGAGTCTCTTACTACAGGTTTAAATGCATCTGAGGTTATTTTTCTCTAAATTCAATATTATAATAAGTTTGAAATGGTTTTCATATGATAGGGAGTATGTATGGAGCCAGATCAGTCTCAATAATAATAATACATGTGCATTCATAAAATTCATAAATGCACAACACAATTCGTAAATGCACAACTCCAATTCATAAATTCACAACTCCAATTCATAAATCCACAACTCCAATTCATAAATTCAAAACACAATTCATAAATCCACAACTCCAATTCATAAATTCACAACACAATTCATAAATCCACAACTCCAATTCATAAATTCAAAACACAATTCATAAATCCAAAAAGTGACTTCTATAACATTATTGTGCTGCATAAGTGGTAAAGTATCTGCATCTAAAAGTGAATTAGATAATAAATGCATTTACATAACAATTAAAGCGGCAAAATTTCATGGGATTCAATTCAAACCTGATTCAAACATAACATTCTGATCACAGAGGAGATCAGCAAAATGATATTCTGAAAATGCCAGCAGGTGGCAGCAAGTGATTGCATTGCTAAATGAGTCTTTTATTTAACCGATTCATTTGAATCAGTGATTAGTTCAGTAAGATTTGAAACTGAATGCATTGAATCCTGCCGTTCGCGAATGACATAAGATCATCGTACTCAATATTACTGATATATAACGTTACTCAGCTCATTTAATTTTTGACAAATGTCTAATAATACTGCTAGAACTATTTATTTTATTTTATATAAAATAATAATTAAATGGAGCTTCTTGAGGTCGTTCAGTAAGGAGTGTTTTGATTGGTGGATTAAAAACTCACCGCGATTGGCTAAACAGAATATCCTCCAAAAAAAGATGTGTACCAATCTTGTCCTGCCAGGAAGGTCTCAAATACCGCACACAAATTCAAAGGACTCCACGCTTGTGTGAGCATTTTCAAATGCACATTCAGTGATTCATAAATACATCTAACATAATTTATAAATGCATGAGGAAAGTCATCCAAGAACTTCATATATATATATATATATATATATATGTGTAAACATTTTAAATGTAATTTATGTAAGATGCATATGTGTGCGCATTTGGGAAATATTTTTACTTTTTGAATTTATGAATTGTTTTGAATTTACGATTTGTGTTGTGCATTTATGAATTTTATGAATGCAAATGTATTATTATTGAGACTGATCTGGCTCCATAAGTATGCCCCTCCCTACACACACACACACACACACACACACACACACACACACACACACACA
>CAIGQV010000001.1:30880247-30891308 GCA_903798115.1 Danio jaintianensis | reverse complement strand
ATACCATTATTTTATGTTTTATTATTGTTGTTATTATAATAAATAATATACATAAAATGTATAATGTTGTATATAAAATGACATGTTTGTACTGTAATTGTTCAATAATACCTGCATTGCTGAAGCTAAAAACAAAACGGTATTCTTACCCTATGTTTTTGAAAGAAATTGTACTGTAGGTTTATTTATTTGCAAATGTTAATCAAAAAGCTGTGATTTAAATGAATTAAATTATTTTTTGGAAACAACAACAGCATAGAATATTACATTAAAAAACATTACTCACACGTCTATTAAAAGAGGGTACTTTTTGGAGGAGTCGAAGTTTGGTGGGAACATCATCTGATACCAGAGATCTGGGGAAACAAACAATTTAAATACAATGCTAAGTCTTACAGTATTTTGCTAGAGTACTTAAAAATACTGAACGTGCCGAATCCAGCGATCTTCAGAGTGGCACGTTTCGTGGTTGGCATCAGAAGCTCAGTAGTCAGAATGTTTTCCAGTTTCTTATTGTCCTCAAGCACCTGAGTCTCTAATCCAAAATAATAAAAGAGATGCTTAAAAGTAAAACAGTTGATTTCAAAACAATGGTAAAATAACCACACACACACACACACACACACACACACACACACACACACACAAACAACAAAAATTTTTTTTTAATCATAACATCATTTTCTTGTTTTCTGCTTTGTTCTCCCCGTGTTGGTGTGGGTTTCCTCCGGGTGCTCCGGTTTCCCCGGGGACTAAGCCAAAGGAAAATTAATGAATGAATGAATTATGTGGGTTCATGGAATGATATCAGAGGGTTGTTGTTTTTTTTTAGTATGTGTGTGTGTGTGGTAGTTTTTTATGACTACACAAATGCATCTCAGCGTTTTTTCTAATCATTAAAATGCAAAAATTGGGGGAAAAAAAGGGTTAAAATCATAAAATTTATGAATTTTTTGTAGTTATCAGGTATTATGCTTGTAAAGAAATCTGTGAGTGAAAGTGTAAAATATTAAAATATGATGTTTATGACAGACATTATTATCCATATATGGGCCTAAAATTTAAGGTCCTGTAAAAATCAATTTCTTTGTTAAATATCTCAGGAAATACATGAAAGAGCAAGGAAATTTGCGCACATTTCTTATTATATTTTTCTTTAAGTCTAATTTCTTCTAGTTTGACTGGGATAAAAAAAGATCGATTTAAAAACTGCTAAGATTAATATTAGCCCACTTTTTTTTTTTTTTTTTTTTTTTTTGGAACTTATTTTTATTAGAGAATACAACATTGCATAGAATCCAATACAGTGTAACATTATTATTATTATTATTATTATTATATATATTTTTTATTTATTTATTTATTTTTTGCATGTTAGACCGTCAATTTATGGCTACCAAAATGGTTGTAAATGCTTGTACAAAACAAAAAACATTCTTAGGACATATAAAAGAGAGAAAAGAATAATAATAGATAAAAAAAAGAAAAGAGGAAGTGGTGGAGTTCAGTATGGCTCATTATTGACAAATTAGAGGCATGACAGGAGACCATCCCTTTAGGAAAATTGTTTTTTGAAGTTGTAATGCATATGTTCTAGTTAAGACTTTAAGCTGAATATTAGTGTCTTGCAAAATAATTAGTAAAATAATATGTACTGTCACGGCAAAGATAAATTAAATTAGTTTGTAGAAATTATTATTCATTCATTTTCTTTTCGGCTTAGTCCCTTTATTAATCTGGGGTCGCCACAGCGGAATGAACCGCCAACTTATCCAGCATATGTTTTACACAGCGGATGCCCTTCCAGCTGCAACCATCACTGGGAAACATCCATACACACACTCATTCACATACATGCACTACGGACAATTTAGCCTACCCAATTCACCTATACCGCATGTCTTTGGACTTGTGGGGGAAACCGAAGCACCCGGAGGAAACCCACGCAAACACGGGGAGAACATGCAAACTCCACACAGAAACGCCAACTGACCCAGCCGAGGCTCCAACCAGCAACCTTCTTGATGTGAGGTGAACGTGCTACCCACTGCGCCACCGTGCAGCCGAAATTATTATTATTATTATTATTATTTTTTTTTTTTTTTGAGCATTACTAACTCTAGTTGATGGATCGTAAAGCCCACAGTGTCTTCTTTACAAAGATACCTGTGAATGTAGACTAAATTATTCAGCAACTGTTACTGTTTAAGTTTGGGAAGGCCGTTTTTGAGAGTGCCTCTGACGGTGAGGGAGAGAAGGACTATATACAGTCTCAGAAAACTTTTTGTAGACTTTTGCATGCGATCTTCTTCATCAACATTTGAAATATTAACTCATTTGGCTTTCAAGACATTTTTTTTCTAGGTTGTTAGAAGGCTAATTTCATGTTTGTATAGGAAAAAGAAATATTGAACAGAGTACCATTTTTCTTTCTCATTATTCAGCGTCTATACAGTTGAAGTCAGAATGATTCGCCCTCCTGTGAATTTTTATTTCCTTTTTTAAATATTTTCCGAATGATGTTTAACAGAGCAAGGAATTTTTTACAGTATTTCCTATAATATTTTTTCTTCTGAAGAAAGTCTTATTTGTTTTATTTCGGCTAGAATAAAAGCAATTTTTAATTTAAAAAACATTTTAAGGTCAATATTATTAGCCCCCTTAAGCAATATTAATTTTTTTCGATTGTCTACAGAACAAATCATCATTATACAATGACTTGCCTAATGAATCTAGTTAAGCCTTTAAATGTCACTTTAAACTGAATACTAGCATCTTGAAAAATATCTTGTCAAATATTATGTACTGTCATCATGGCAAAGATAAAAGAAATCAGTTATTAGAAATGAGTTATTAAAACTATTGTGTTTAGAAATGTGTTGAATAAATATATGAAAAATTATTTACATTACACAGAAGGCCTAATGATTTTCTTGAACAACTGTGTGTGTGTGTGTGTAAATTGACACACACAAGGTTTAAAAGCTACAAGCACAAACCTTTAGCCGGCCCTCGGTTGTCCATCATTGTAAACAGCGGAAGTCCTGGTCCTGTAAAAGCAGTGTTTATTAGTCTTGCGTGTCTCAGAACAAACAACTGAACGATACCCGCTGGTGATCTGAGCTGACTGAGTGAATCTCACAGGCGTGAAAGCGTGTTCACTAACCGTAGCAGTCCATCCGGAAGTAAGAGGCGTTCAGGCTGAAGTAAGCAGAGTTATACTGACACCTGTCCTGATACAGCGCACAGGTCAGGCACTCGGGAGCAGAGTGTTCACTCCCGCTGATAGAAATCCTGACAAACAGACATATGCTGCTATTAATACAGACAGGGATGAATCATTAAATGTCGAACAAATTGATTGATGTTCAGGTGCTGTTGTTTTCATATAGGCAAATAGCTACAATTTACTGTACTGGCTACTATATATGAAACAAATCCAATATATACAGTTGAAAATATTGCATTTTTTTTTTTTAACACATTTCTAAACATAATAGTTTTAATAACTGATTTCTTTTTATCTTTTCCATGATGACAGTACATAATATTTTACTAGATATTTTGCAATATACCATTTATAATATTTAGAATTTTATAGGCTTAACTATGTATGCATGTATGTTTTTACTTTTTTCTATTTATTTATTAATTTTGTTTTTTTGTACTTAAATATATATATTTGTGTATATTTTTGTATATAAATTCAATTATTTATTTTTTTAATTTTTCAATTTTTATTTAATTTTTTTAAAAATTTTTCCAATTTTCTTTCTTTTTTTTCTTTTAAATTTTTTATTATTTAAAATTTTTATTTAATTTTTTAGTTTTCAATTTTCTTTCAATTATTTTTTCTTAAATTTTGTTTATTTTTCAATTTTTTTAAAATTAATTTTTCATATTTTTTTATTTTATACTTATTTTTCAAGTTTTTTCCATATTTCAATTTTTGATAGTTTTTTTTATAATTTTACAATTTCTATATTTCAATTTCATATATTTTTTAAATGTTTATTTATTTTATGAATAAATATTATATATTTATTTATTATTATTATTATTATTATTATTATTTCTTTTGGTTTGGCTGGGAAAACAAATATATAAACATCAAATCTTTGAAACGGAATTTAAATTTTACATTAGGGCATATATGCTATATTTAGGTATATTCAGATTCTATTCTATGGCATCTTTTAGATATATATAAAGTGTCTGCTTTGATATTTTCAAAAAGTTATTTAAAACAAAGTAAAGCTTAGAATAAGTTATCAATTATTACGTTGTATTATATTTTACATAATTAAACTTAAATCTAGTGCTTGAATGACAGTGGTAAAGATTTACTATTGAAGTCTATCCAAAGCAATTGCTTAATTCTTAAAAATAATACAATATACTCCTTATGCAAGCTGATGCAGAAATGTATATTTACTTGTAAAGGTTTCTCTGTCCAGGTCTTCCCATGTGTTCATTACTTACATAATATCTGTGGAAAGAGCAGACTTTAAATATACGCAGGATAATTTTTAGTATAAAGTCACATGAGAAGCTTGTCAAAACAAAAATGTCCTACACTTCATACGCACATGGAATCTTTGGTAACTTTTGAGATGTATATTACTTCCCATTTGCCAGAGGTGATAGGTGTTGCTTTCCCCTGCAAAAAAATAACAACACCGTTAACAAACCAACAACTTGCTACGCTTGTAATAGTCTTTCTTCACGTATAACATTACACTGTATATCCTCTGGCCAATAACATTTGAAAGACACATTTGCACAGTAGATTTCCAAAAGTGATCGTACACTTATTCAGCTTTGGTTCTGAATGTTTATTTTTTCCATTAATTTTCAATGTTTTTTTTCAGTAAAGTTTACAGTGGCATCCTCCTTAATGTGCTGCAAGTTAAGAAAACACATGGAAATAGAAAAACACTAACAAATTTAGAATACATCTTCAACAATTTGACAATATTTTTTTGTTATTTTTTGGGGTCCCCGCCAACACATTTCAGTTCTGATCGGTGCTATTTGCAGTGTTTTTCTGTATTTGCATGCACATGTGTTGCCAAATTAATGATGTTTTCTCAATTTGTTAATTTTTTTTATATAACTTGCAGAGCATTTCAGATCTCTCAGCCACTGCGTTAGAAGTAATAAACCAGACAGATGATTTAGCTCAATAACCAGCAAGAAGTTCACAACAATCCTCCTATTACATAAGTTTCAAAAACAAAAAGGAGCATCAGAATAATAAACGTAAAATTGGCTTTTTTTTTTTATTTGTGAACATTAAAACGTGATTTTTGTTACTTTTCTGGCCAAAAATGTCTAGTATACATTTTTACCCTAATGTACAGGAGACGCCATGTACATCATTAAGTGTAACAATATTTTATATAACAGATTAGAAAACTTATAAAGGCTTACAGTATGGCTCCAAAAAAATAATATCATTTAAATCTTCATACTTTGCCATTATCCTTCAAACCCATTTGTCAGCATGAAGGTTTTTTTTTAAGCATCCAATTTAATATGCTTCCATATTATTTCTAATAATATTGCTTGTATTAAGGCCAGACTAAGGATGTTTCACTTTATAAATCCATTTGTTTAAGCTTAATCTGGATAAAGTATTTCACCAATATTTTGTTTTCACAAAAGTCACTGAAGTAGGCCCTTTACTTGCATTTAGTATGCTACCTACGAACATTTAATCTCTTATAGAATTTAACTTGACCCATATTTAGCATTGAATCCCAATCTCAGAGCTAATAACCTTTTAAAAGGTTTAAAAATTAGCCTATAACTAATATTCTCTGTAGAGCAATGTAATCATTTAACTTAAACTCTTATTTTGAGATTGACTTTTATAGACAGAATATATATGTATGTATATAGATGCATAATATAAAAAAAATTACTTACCACATTTACATAGTGTAGATGTTTATAACCATTGTCATTGCTCATAACTTTGTAAAAGCTTATGTTATTTGCGGCAAAGTAAGGAGCTGAAGGAAAATACTGTGGGCAGAATAGATCATTATATATTAGTTTTCACAGCAGCCTCTTTACTGTAAATTAGGATCATTTAAAGGGGATCTATTATGGAAAATACTTTTTACATGGCGTTTGAGCACTGATATTTGGTCTGTGTGTGTGGTAAAAAATAAAAAATCTACCCAGACATTGTATTTTTTAATTTTTTTTTTTTTTTTACTAATCTTCATTATTAGTAATCAGACGCATTGTCTAAAATGTGCTGTTCCAGATTTCCCCAACTGTGATGTCACAGTCCTGCCCCCCATCCACTGGCGACATGCTCTAATAGGATAGATCAGTAAAAATCACTGTATCCAAAATACATGCTCCTAACATTTAGTCAGGAGCATGATATAATATCACGATATATTTGTCACGATAAAAGATTATTGAAATTTTTAAATATAGTCAGATATTCTGCATTATATTGCAATTTATTACCAAATTATGTCCCCGAATGATACCTTTGACAGCATCTCTAAACATTTCTAAAACATAAACAACTAAAAAACATTTCTCAGTATGGATATTTCAGTGCAAAATGTGATTGTCAAGCAGACAAACTGACCAACATTTTAATGAAAACCTGTCATAAATGCCATAAACAACCCCTTTAAAGGGCACCTATGATGAAAAACATCTTTTTTTAAGCTGTTTGGACAGAACTGTGTGTAGGTATAGTGTGTCCACAGTCATATTGGAGTGATATAAAGACAATAATTCTCTTTTTACATTTCCTGACGTTAAAATAGCATCCAAATCCCTCCCGTTTTGAGGCCCACCACAACGTGACGTAGGAGTGCGGTTTCCCCGCCCACCGAATTGATTGACAGCTGCGTATTAACATGTCTCCGTACTAACGCGTATACGGATTGGATACATATCAACAAGACAGGACGTGCGCAAAGCAACCGGGATTAAAAGATCTGTTCAGTTTGCTAGGATCATCAATCATCATCAAATGTGTTAAACTTGTGAAACTCACTCTTGATTACATGTTAAAAACAGTGCATGTTTGTAATGAATTACAGCTTTACTTTATCACCACAGCCGCGTGTCCGTACAATTATAAAAGAAGACGCTTCAATCCCGGATTGTGGACGTTAAATCAGGTTTGTTTTGTACATTTTAACATAACGGATATCCATACAGCAGTGGATATTAATGTGTATCCTGTCACATTTGCCGTGAAAAAAACAGTGCAAAGCTAAACGCTCTGTCTGTCTGTCTTTGTCTGTCTGTCTGTCTGTCTGTCTGTGTGTGTGTGTGCGTGAACTTTGTAACGACATTGTGTGTGACTCATCGTTGCAACTCCACAACAAATACATCAAATAATCATTGGGAAAGCTCTTACTCTAATATTTCTCACAAACGTTACGTGAGATCTGCTTCCTTCATGTCTGTCTGTTATCTGAGGCAGCCGAGGGCGGAGATTAAGGCACACTCTGACAGGCACGTGGGAACAGTGGGCGGGGAGGACTAGCATTAAAGGCACAGTCCACCAAAACAGCTACAAGATGCTCAGAGCTAAAAATGACAAACTTCTGAAAGGTCTAATAAATAATCTGATGTGTGTTTTGAGCTGAAACTTTACAGACACATTCTGGAGACACAAAAGACTTATATTAAATCTGGAAAAAGGGGTAAACTAGGTGCCCTTTAATGCGTATGTGATTATTGAGAAACTCACCCGTCCAACCCATCCAGTTTTGCTCTTCTGCTCAAATTTCTATAAAAAAAGACAATTCAGTTGAATGTCAGTATTCAAACAGTTTGAACAGCTAGCTTATATTAGTGCAGTAAGTCTTAAAGTTTATGAAATATCTGCATGCAAGTCTGAGTTTATATTTTTTTCCTCTTACAGTTGAGTTCACAGCACTTTTGCAAAAAAATGTCCAGACTGTACTAAAGACCCATAAACAGACAATTTGATTAATTCCTCATAAATTTGCACAAGTTTCTTTATATAGTAGGAAACATCATTTGTATTTAGTTTTCATAATAATAATAAGAATAATAATAATAATAATAATAATAATAATAATAATCTTTATTTAACCAGGTAAGCCAGTTCTTATTTACATTGACTATGTTTACATGGACACCAGTAATCAAATTATTTGCCTTAATCTGAATAAGACAATAATATGATTAAGGTGTCTGAGTTACTTTTTGAATGTTCCTTTTATGATCCTGTTTTACATGTTATAGTATAGTACGTGGATTTATTAACATCATTGCATCACCATGCTATCCACGTTTCATGTAATGTTTCATTTTACATTTTTTGACTTTAACTGCAGTTTGGCACTTTCACATTCAGGAACATTTCATTCATGCCCCCGTGAATTAAGGACTGATAGGAGAGTGGTGTTTAAATAGAATGTGATACCGCACACTGAAAAAAAAAAAGATGAATCAATGTATTATTATTGGCCAGCTTAAACATGATGCAAACTACTTCTCACCATGCTTTCTTTCCACTTGGTGCCGTCGTAGTCGTAGATCTGCAGAAGTACACTGTCCTGTCTGCGCGGCATCCATTGGACAGCCAGCCGATCATCTGTGACCCACGTCACTGTACTCAGATAGTGATCACTGGGAAAAGAGAAAAAACAAATAATTGTGATGTTTCAGATTTGAGCTTTGTGTGAAAATGTAAAACTAGAAACATATGAGGGACACACCCTGACCCGACTGATTTCGGTACCACGACTTCTGATTGTCTGGATGGATTTTCCACATCAATAACAAACAGCCTTGCTCTGGGAATAACAGATCCTGCCTTTGTGAGAAGAACAACAGTTTAGTGACAAAATAATGTATTTGATGGTGTTGTATTTAGGGCTGCACAATATATCGTTTCAGCATCGATATCGCAATGTGAGCATTCACAATAGTCACATCGCAGGATATGCAATATGGATTATAATTCATAATTTGCATGAATTTTTGAGGCCTTTGACTGTATGAGGATTTTAAAAGCATTCTGGCATAAGAAATTGTACCAATTATAACCTTAATAACGATTAATTTTATTGAATTATTTATACAACAAAGAGTATGCAGTGTTTTTACATTTGATTATTCAATTACTGTACCTGAATACTGTTCGACTCCTCAAAACAATACATAAAGGTTTATTTCATTTATATCTTTTTCCGTATTGTATTTTTCTATGCTTGTAGACATTGTTTTTTAGGTTTTATGCAGATGCACCTACAGAATTATCCCAATTAATCAACTAAAATTATATATTCTTTCCAAATAGAGTTATTCAAGTCATCGGGTTAAATTATATTCCTATCACTATACGATACTGGAATTCGGTACCAATCGATACTGATTTTAAAAACGTCCGTTTTTTGAGCGCTGTTGAGCATGACTGTGATTGGCCGTGAAGGTCATCAGTTCACCGAACTCACCGCAGTTTACTGAGTGTAACTACAGATACAGGGACACTGAAGCGTTTCAAAGTCATGTCGATCAGCTGGTTTGTTTATAAGCTGACATACGAGCGATCCGCTGATGAATCGCGGCTTTAAAACGCTCCAGTGTCCCTGTATCTGTGGTTAAACTTAGTAAACAGAGGTGAGTTCAGTGAACTGATAACCTTTATGGCCAATCACAGTCATTTCTGTTGAGCACGTGAACGCAATGGCCAATCAGCGCTGTTTAAGAACACGCTCAACAGCGCTCAAATGTTAGCGGGAAATGGATGTTTTCAAAATATCTGCATCGATTGGTGCCGAATCGTGACAACCCTTTAAAATATCGCAGAATAACCAAAAAATCGCAATGTTAGATTTTTCCAATATCGTGCAGCCCTAGTTGTAATACAAGAACGGCATAGATCAACACCCCTATTCCATGATGTTTTTAATCCTATGTAACATCTGAAACGAGCTGTAATTCATTAAAGAAAATGATTAAGCGCTTTCAATGCTTCAAATTTCTCTTTGCATGAGAAGAATAAGTGATAGTTTGACCTTGTTAATATGTTAATTATCAACAATATGATATTGAAATCTAAATCTCATTATCAGATTGTTGTCTTAATATGTGTGTAGATTTTTAATATAACAAAAGTACTATTCAATTCATTTGTATAGCGTTTTTCACAATAATTATTGTTTCAAAGCAGCTTTACAAAAGATATATACAGTTTTATATGGTCAATGGGGTAAAACTTTAGTTTAGGTGACAATTCATGTTATTAACTACTGGCTTATTACCTGCCTATTAAGATATTAACTGTTCATTAGTAGTTATGATCGTATTCTGCATCCCTAATCCTACCCGAAACCTAAACCCAACTTCTACCTTACTAACTATTAATAAACAGCTGATTAGTAGTTTATTAAGCTAGTAGTGTTAGTTAATGGCTTGTTATTATCGTGAATTGTGACCTAAAGTGTTGCCAAAAAATGTTAGCAGTAGAACAAGTGAAATAGTATTTTCTTGTAGAAGAATCAAATGTTTTATATATAACTTCATTTTTTACAGTAGCTATATTTCCGTCCACCTATTTGTATGCAAATTTTGGAACATTACATAAAAAATGTGTAATAGAAACACTAAGATGCGCATACATTTTGAAAATATTTGGAAAAAAAGACCTTTGCGAGACTTTCTCGACTTTTGATGTGGAAAATTCGACTCTAAAGTTTAGCATTTTATTGACATTTTAGTATGTTTGAGTATGTTTAGTAGTTTGAAATAATATAATGTATAGGAAATAATATAGAGAGAAATAAGTCTGTACAATAACAGAAAATCTACTTGCAGTTTTACCAGGTTTTTGCAGCGTAATATACAACACCAACCATCACAATATATCACTTTAAACTATTAAACATGTTCATAAAAGTCACTTTTTCAAACTTTTCAAGATTAAAAGTTGTAAGAAAGATCAAGGTCCCATAGTTCCGTATTGATTATAAAATATTGCTTCTTACCTTTAAAGTTTTAAATAATTTAGCACCTGTTTATCTAACCAACCTTCTGTCTCGC
>CAIGQV010000001.1:30827796-30857027 GCA_903798115.1 Danio jaintianensis | reverse complement strand
ATATTTTTTTTTTTTTTTATTATATATTTTTTTTATTATATATTTTTTTATTATTATTTTTTTTTATATTTATTTTTATATTTATTTTTTCTACAAAGCTGCGAAGGTTAAGATTACTGATGATTTCTTTTCATTGGAATACTACAGTAGTCAACATTTGACGTGGATCGAAACGTTTCATTAAATTCGTCTTTAAACTAGTGAACAGTAGTATAGGAATATTTTAAGAGGAATTTTTTGATCCATTTCAAATGTTGAATCCATTTCTTCTGCACTATAATCGTTGGAAATTTGCAGATCTTATTATTTTTTATGTTATCAAACAGCTACATAACATGTTACATGAAAGGTAAACATTTGTAAAAGCTTAATAGGAGCACTATGTGGGTTTATTTTCTCCAGTCAAAGTCAGAAATTAAAATAGATTCTCACTTTCTTCTCGTAGTCAGCTCGATTCATTTTGCAGACTTTAGCGATGGCTTTGCTCATCATTTTCTCCCTGTATTCGTTAACACTCTCTCTCTCCGCCACTCCAGACCCAGCCTCCGCCACCAGCGTGTAGCTGCTGTCCTCAGCTCTTCCTCGACCGCGGGCCTATAGGGACCAAACAATGCCACTTTTTAAAAGGACAGTTCACCCAAAAATAAGAATTCAAAAGTTGTTGCAAAAACAGTGAGAGTTATACATTGTCAATTGGAGGGGAGGGGGGTCAACTTTTCCAGTAATCTTAGTTTGTGTAATACAGTACATGCTTCAGGGAATCAAATTTATGTTCATTCATCATTCATTCATTTTCTTTTCGGCTTAGTCCCTTTATTAATCTGGGGTTGCCACAGCGGAATGAACCGCCAACTTATCCAGCATATGTTTTACGCAGCGGATGCCCTTCCAGCTGCAACCCATCACTGGGAAACAACCATACACTCCCATTCACACACATACACTACGGGCAATTTAGCTTACCCAATTCACCTATAGCGCATGTCTTTGGACTTGTGGGGGAAACCAGAGCACCCGGAGGAAATCCACGCCAACACGGGGAGAACATGCAAAGTCCACACAGAAATGCCAGCTGAGCCAGCCTAGGCTTGAACCAGCGACCTTCTTGCTGTGACGCGACAGCGCTTCCCACTGCGCCACCGGGCCGCCCTCAAATTTATGTATTTAAGCTAATTTATTAATAAAAGGTATTTAAGTTTTCAGGGATATTCAGTGTCTTCTGGCCTACAGTAACTTCTGATTAGCTATTTCAGAGGTTAAGACCTCTAAGTAGGTCAAACTATTCAAACTATGCATCTAATTTGACTTTACTTTTCGGCTATATGTATACAAACAGCTATTTTACAAGAAAATGTCTTGTAAACACTTACGGTGTCCCATTTACACTTGTTCACAACGGCTAATTTAGTTTATTCAATTCACCTATAGCGCATGTGTTTGGACTGTGGGGGAAACCGGAGCACCCGGAGGAAACCCACACCAACACAGGGAGAACATACAAACTCCACACAAATGCCAACTGACCCAGCTGGGACTCGAACCAGTGACCTTGTTGTGAGGCGACAGTACTAACCACTGAGCCACCGTGCTGCCTATTTATATTATCTATTATTTTAATTATTATTATTTAAGATACGGATCAGAGATAACTATTTCTAACTATTAAAGGGCTTACCCCACATCTTTTGTCACCTTCAGGGGGATCAAGCTTTAATTAGCTCAACCCCCCCCCAAACCCCCCTGTAATTCAATTCACACCCTGGTTCCAAAACTTTATATATTTCTTTATTCTGTTGAACACTAAAGAAGTTGTTTTGAAGGAAAATAAAAATATGTAACATTTGATTTCCATAGTATTTGTTTTTCCTACCATGGAAGTCAATGGTTACAGGTTTTCAGCTTTCAGTAAAGTGTCTTCTTTTGTGTTCAAGAGAATAAAAATAAACTCATAAAGGTTTGGAACCACTTGAGGGTGAATAAACAGCGAGTACATTTTCATTTTTGGCTGAAATAGCCCTTTAAAATGGTTCCTAAAAAAAAGCTGCTAATGCTTCATGTGTAAGAAATGGTAATTTTTGTATGGACACTAGAGTTGTCATGATACTGGAATTCGGTACCAATTGGTACTGAAATTTTAAAAACGTCCATTTCCCGCTAACATTTGAGCGCGTTCTTAAACAGCACTGATTTGCCATTGTGGTCACATGCTCAACAGAAATGACTCTGATTGGCCGTGAAGGTCATCAGTTATAGGATACAGGGACGCTGGAGTGTTTTAAAGCCGCGATTCATTAGCAAATCGCTCATATGTCAGCTTAAAGACAAACCAGCTGATCAACGTGACTAAAACATTCCAGTGTCTCTGCATCTGTGTTTACACTCAGTAAACAGCGGTGAGTTCGGTGAACTGATGACCTTCAGGGCCAATTACAGTCATTTCCTTTGAGCACGTGAACACAATGGCAAATCAGCGCTGTTTAATGTTTGCGGGAAATGGACGTTTTTTTAAATTTCAGTATCGTGACATCCCTATTAGACACAAAATATATTATAAATATTCATTCAAATTACATGAACTAACATCAAAAGGGCGTACAATCATCATGAGGACCTTTTATAAATGAGCAAAAATCCAAAATCACACCTGAATCATGGCGACCTCATTGGTCACCAGGCAATAGCGAATGACCACATTACATTCAGCGATGTCCAAACCCTCTTCTGCAACAGTGGTGGCTATTAGCAGATTGATCTCGCCGGTACGAAACCTTTTCAGCACGTCCTTTTGCTCTGCCTGAAGACAGCAAGAAATTTGATTAAAGCACACAAAATAATTATAGCTGATTTTCCTTATTAGAGCACGTTGCTAGTTTTGTGGTGAACAATTCATCTGTGCAATTCTGAGTGTGCTTCACATGGGTGAGTGGGCATAACAAACCACCTGTAGGAAATACACTCTTACCTCTCCATATGCACCACACTTTAATACAAACAGTGAGTTACAAGGACATGATGATGATGATGATGATAATAATATATAATAATAATAATAATAAAATCCTGTGAAATAGGGTTGTGATGGATTTTCCCACAAGTTAATCAATGTGTGGTAATACTGATGTAGTTCGGGGCAGGGCGCTTTTAAATGGCATATAATATGTGCGCAATTGAATTACTTTAATTTTTGAGTGACAATTGAGCTTCAATTGCTTGTATCGATAAAAATAATAAAAAATAAATAAATAAATACAATAACAAATTTGCACACTCAAAAAATTATGTTTGCTCTTTGTTCAAACTAGGGTTGTCACGATACTGGAATTCGATACCAATCGATACTGAAATTTTAAAGGTTCATTTCCCGCTAACATTTCAGCACTACTGAGCACGTTCTTAAACAGCGCTGATTTGCCATTGTGTTCACATGCTCAACAGAAAAATGACTGTGATTGGCCGTGAAGGTCATCAGTTCACCGAACTCACCGCTGTTTACTGAGTGTAAACACAGATACAGGGACACTGGAGTGTTTTAAAGCAGTGATTCATCAGCAGATCGCTCTTATTTCAGCTTTTAGAAAAACCAGCTGATCGACGTGTCTTTGAAACACTCCAGTGGGGGGGGGAACTTCATTGTTTTATGTTCAATCCACTTAAATTTGTAAAAACTAAAGTTAACTTAATTCTTTCATTTTGTCCCAACACAAATCGATTGTATGGAACCCAACATTGTTTACAGTGTATATTATTTAGACTTTTTAACAAACAAAGGTTTATTTATTTATTTATTTTTTGCTCTTCTGCTCAGAGGCGCTTAATAAAATAGCATGAGTGGACTTACTAATGTACTTTTGAGGTAAACATACAAACAGTATGTGCAAAACACTGTCTGACATGCTAGTCATGTACCTGTTGGGTACCATTCATAGATATCTATGGGTACCATTTAAATTTTAGCAAATACAAATATGATACATGTTGACTGTAACTATGGTGATGATGATGTGTGCGCCATCTCGACAGCGACCTTACACTGACTTACTGTCTGATACTCCTGCTGCTGATCTGAGATTGAGCCCATTCAGTTTTTCTATTGTAGTCTTAAACTTAATTAAATTATATTTATTACTGTAATAAAATGAAAATGAGGGTGGTGTGGGTTGTGATATGATGGGCAAGTGACAGAACTGGTGTTGCAGCTTAAAACCAACTATTGCACCAAGCTTACAGCTAAACTAATTTAGACTTGTCATGGTGCATACAGTATATATTGCTTCTCTCTGGTGATTTTAAAGTGTTCATTTATCCTCTTAGCAGATGCCTTTATCCAAAGCAAATTACAAAAATGAATGGATGTAAATACAAATTAATCCAAATAATAATAATAATAATAATAATAAAACAAATTTAAATCTGAAAATGCACCTCCACCTGAAATGATAGGCCTTCTCGAATGATGTCAGTTTGACATGAATGAAATGCCTACTTTACTACATCCAATCAGTTTGCAGTAGGGAAAAACACGCCCTTGTTTTTCATTCAATATTCTGTTCATTGCGGAAATGCGTCACAGAATTGAAATCGGTTGCAATGTCTGTTTCATTAAAGCAGGTGTAACAGTAGTTTTGTAATATTGCATGCTGCGCCCTGTTTCTGTGTGCATTTATTCTCATTTTTGAGGGTATTAACAGCTTATAAAAATGTAGTTCTGTTTTTTTTAAACTTGTTTACTGTCTAAATTGTCACATATCTGTTTTTAGACATTCTATTTTAGACAATATAAAGTCAATGGAGCGGTTTGAATTGCCCCCTATCCACCCGACGTGGCCTTCAGTTTACGACGCATTGCACTGTCTCTATTGAACATTTATTTTAAAGTTTAAAGGGCACCTACTATGCAAAAATCACTATTATAAGGGGTTTAAACACAATTGTGTGGCAACAGTGTGTAAATATAGTCAGTCTATAATGGTAACAATTAATTAATTATATTTTTTTATAATCACACTTGATAAAAACAGTCTGCAAAAACACTTTGATTGACATTCTCCCTTTGTACATGTCAGCAGAGGGGGAAAGCCCCGCCCATTAGTGACCATCTCTCCCTCATTAGCATAAACAGCCCTAAGTGCGAAGCAGCCGTCCGCCATTAGAGTTTTGAGCTGCTGAAGATGATGTCAGCAACTAAGAGGATTATAAATGTGGAGTTTTAGATGAAGCACAAATGAACAGCTACGGGAGTCTCCATAGACTGCCTTTATCTGAGACACTTCTTTTACATTTTCAGTTTTTCACAATGATAACGTTAGTCTTGTTTTTGAATCTGCCACTATCCTGACACACAGGCATTTGTAGCTCCGCCCTCTTTTGAAAAGAGCACAATCTCATTTGAATTTAAAGTGACAGTCACCAAAACGGCACAATTAGGATCAAAGCCTAAAAGGGTCAGTTTCAAAGACTTATAAAACATTATTTGTGTGGTATTTTGAGCTGAAACTTTACATAAACACTTGAGACATCAGTGCTCCTTTTTACAAGATGTAAAATAAGTCTTAGTAGATCTCCTTTAAAATGGCTTTTAGTCTAAATTCATGTGAAAACACACACACGCATTCAGTGACTTACAGCGGTCATGGGTTTCACCACGCTCTGGTCTCCTCCGCCAATCAGATAACTGGCTCGGACTCCCACTTCATCAAACTTGGGGTTTTCTTCAATCCACTGGCAGAGAGCGATGGCGCTGAGGCGGGTCCGGGTGAATATGATGCCTCTCGCCTTCTCTCTGGTGCTGAATTCCTTCAGAATGATGGTTTTCAGCTGGGCCAAATTATTATTTTCATACTGCGGCTTTCCCATCAGCTCTTGCAACTTCGCTTTTTTGTCTGCAGTGTATTAAAAGGTTTATTATAAGGTTTATTATACTTGGCTAAAAGTTGAGACCGCAGATAAAGCATTTTGTTCATTGAAATCAAATAAATATTAACACACATGCATACGGTTCAATTAGTAGCCTTCCTGAGTTATTGGCCCCCTCGTATTACTTTTTTCCCCAATTTCTGGTTGACGTAAATATTTTTTTTCAACACATTTCTTAACAATAGTTTTAATAACACATTTCTAATAACTGATTTCTTTTATCTTTGCCATGATGACAGTACATAATATTTGACTAGATATTTTTCAAGATACTAGAATTCAGCTTAAAGTGACATTTAAAGGCTTAACTAGGTTAATTAGGCAAGTTAGGGTAATAACGCAAATCATACACACCTTTGAACAACGTGAATAGGAATCTCTCTGTGTCCGTGATTGTAATGTTGCCTTCCTCGTCAGGGCTAGATTTGGTCTTGAGCTCTTCATTGTGATATTTGTCCAGGAACCGGAAAGCGTCAGACATTCGTATGGTGTTGCTCTGATGAAGAGCCTCGTTGTATTGGCGGAGATGTTCAGCACACACGCGAACCATCTGATTCTCCTCTTTAGCAGCTGTTGAAAAACACAGACAATATTTAGTTTAGTTTAATTTAATTTAGTTTTTTTTTTTTTTTAAACAAGTTTGATAACTTCTAGTCACCAAACGAGGACAACCAGCAACACTGACCTTGTCTTTATTTTCTCGAAGTTCACCTTTAATTTCTTTTTCTGAATTTGCAAGTACAAATCCCATTTAGAAATTTTTCCAGAAGAGAACGTTAAATAATTTCATTTTTTTCTCTTTATTTTCTTTTATTTGAATTCTTTTTAACCAGTTTCCCAATGTTATTATTATTTTTTCTTGTCATTGTTGTAAACTGCCTTGTTGAGCTCGTTGGTTTGGCTAATGATGAAATATGAAATGATAAGAATAAAGATAAAAACATAAAACCCTAAATCAGGAAAAAGTTGGGACAGTATGGAAAACGCAAATAAAAAAAGAGAAAGTAGTGATTTCCACATTTACTTTGACTTGTATTTCATTGCAGACAATATGAACACACAATATTTCATGTTTTGTCTGGTCAACTTCATTTGTAAATATACATCCTTTCCTGTCATTCAGACCTGCAACACATTCCAAAAGAGTTGGGACAGGAGCAGATTAGGGCTCGTAATCATGTAAACTGGTGAAATAATGATGTGATGTCAACAGGTGATTGTAATGTATGATTTGGTACAAAAGCAGCATCCAAGAAAGGTCTAGTCCTTTAGGAGCAAAGACGGGCAGAGGATCGCCAGTTTGCCAACAAACATGTGAGAAAATTATTGACATGTTTAAAACCAACAATCCTCAAAGAAAGATAGGAAGACATTTGGATATTTCACCTTCAACAGTGCATAACATCATTAAAAGATTCAAGGAATCTGGAGGAATTTCAGTGTGTAACGGACAAGGACGCAAGCCTAAGCTGAACAACCGGGATCTCTGATCCCTCAGGCAGCACTGCATCAAGAATCCTCATTCATCTATAAACTATCACCACATGGCTCAGGACTACTTTGACAAACCTTTGTCAAGTACCACAATTCATAGTTACATCCACAAATTCCAGTGAAAACTGTACTGTGCCAAAAGGAAGCCCTATGTTAACAGTGTCCAGAAGCGCCATCAACTACTTTGGGCTCTGGGGCATCTGGGATGGACCATCACACAGTGGAAACGTGTACTGTGGTCAGATGAATCAGTATTTTATTTTATAATTTTTTTTTTTTTTGAGAAATGGACACCATGTGCTCCGGACCAAAGAAGAAAAGGATCATCCAGACTGTTACCAGAAACCAGGCCAAAAGCCAGGGTCTGTCATGGTATGGGGTTGTGTCAGTGCCCTTGGCAAAGGTAACGTGCACTTCTGTGATGCACCATTAATGCTGGAAAGTACATTGAGATTTTGGAGCACAATATGCTGCCTTTTCCAGGGGCGCCCGTACATATTTCAACAAGACAATGCAAACCACATTCTGCACACATTACAAAGTCCTGGCTGCGAAGGAAGAGGATAGAGGTACTTGACTGGCCCGCCTGCAGTCCCGACCTGTCTCCAATAAAGAATGTGTGGCACACTTTGAAGTGCAAAATGCAACAACGAAGACCCCGTACTGTTGCCCACCTTATGAGTTGTTTGCAGGAATAATGGGACAAAATTACACCTGAAACACTTCATCACTTGGTGTCTTTAGTCCCTAAACGTCTTTTAAGTGTGGTGAAAAGGAATGGCAATATTACATAGTAAATGCTTTACTGTCCCAACTTTGTTGGAAATGTGTTGCAAGAGCCAAAATTGAAAAAAAAAAAAAATCATGAGGAACACATTAAATAATGTTTGTTGTATTTTTTGCATTGAAATACAAGTCAAAGTAAATTTAGAAATCACTACTTTTTTTATTTGCATTTTCCATACTGTCCCAACTTTTTCTGATTTGGGGTTGTATATTGTAGACCATAAAAAATAATCATAATTTGAAATTAAATAGTTACTAAAATTATATTTTATGTTAAATGTTTATTTGTACTTTGCATTTACATTTAGATTGAAATTCAAAAAATTTTGAAACCAAAAACTAGTCTGTTTTTTTTTTAATCAACTAAACGGGGAAAAGATTTTTTGGACCATTATCGTATATTATTTTGTAAGATTAGCTCCAGCTTTGGCTTCAGTACTGACTAATGTATATGCACAATTATAATATTGTAAAGCATCCTGTAGAAAATTATTAATTTAAAAGATATATCTGTGAGTGGTGTACTCAGATGCTGAGCACTGTATATGTTTGTATTTTACAAGTAGAGTTTGTATATGACTGCTGTATCTGTTATGCTGAATGTCTGAACAGAGCTCAGAAACTGTGGAATTCACAGTAAAATAACAGGTTCTAACTTTAAAAACAGGAAAGACACTGTTATTTCTGTGGCTTATTATGACACATTTTGCATGAGTGCATGACTGTATATGACATTCTTATCATGACTTCCATAAAATGATGTTTAAATGGTGGTCAAGTCATGGTTTCTGCGAAGGAGGCAGGAAATAAAGGACACACAAAGAGTAACCGCATTTTAGTAACAGCTTTGTCAAAAATTACTTGCAAAATGTAGGAAATAAGCAGTTTGTGGTTAACTGATTTTTACCAGTGCTTTCTGGAGATTTCAGTTATCAGTTGTTTGAAATAATACATTTATACAGTTACAAATTAGCGTACACGTCTCAAGATAAAAATGTTTAGATATTTAAATTTCTTTAAAATACTTTACAAAGGGCATTATCTAGTCACTTAAAATCTACTTGTGAAAATTGGTTACAAAAATTTTATCAAGAATCTTTTTTGCCTGAATTTTTTTGCATTATTATAAATATTTCATAAACATTTACACTGTTCCATGTTTTACCATTTGTAGAAAAATAGCTTTTATTGTGGTTCGCTGCAGTCCCGAAGCTTTTAAAATGGCTTTATATCCTTTTCCAAAGTGGTAGATGCCAATTAATCTAGCTATTTGAGGATCTTTTGGTCTACTTCACTTTGATGTCTTGCTATTTGAGGATCTTTTGGTCTACTTCACTTTGATGTCTAGTTCGCTGGAGTCCCAAAGCTTTAGAAATGGCTTTATAACGTTTTCCAGACTGGTAGATCCCAATTAATCTAGCTATTTGAGGATCTATTGGTCTACCTCACTTTGATGTCTAGTTATTTGAGGATCTTTTGGTCTACTTCACTTTGTCTAGCTGTTTGAGGATCTTTTGGTCTACTTCACTTTGTCTAGTTCGCTGGAGTCCCAAAGCTTTAGAAATGGCTTTATCCACATTTTTCTTGTTACAGCCTTATTCCAAAATGGATTCAATTCATTTATTTCCTCAAAATTCTACACACAATCCCCCATAATGACAATGTGAAAACAGATTTTTTGAAATTTATTACAAATAAAAAACCTGAAAAATCACATGTACAGAAGTATTCACAGCCTTTGCTCAGTACTTTGTTGATGCACCTTTGGCAGCAATTACAGTCTTTTTGAATATGATGCCACAAGCTTGCCACACCTGTCTTTGGGAATTTTTGCCCATTCCTCTTTGCAGTACCTCTCAAGCTCTATCAGGTTGGATGGGAAGCGACGGTGTAAAGCCATTTTCAGATCTCTCCAGAGATTCAATAGGATTCAGGTCTGGGCTCTGGCTGGGCCACTCAAGGACATTCACCGAGTTCTTGTGAAGCCACTCCATTGATATTTTGGCAGTGTGCTTTGGGTCATTGTCCTGCTGGAAGATGAACCGTCGCCCCAGTCTGAGGTCAAGAGCACTCTGAAGCAGGTTTTCATTCAGGATGTGTCTGTACATTACTGCATTCATCTTTTTCTCTGTCCTGACTAGTCTTCCAGTTCCTGCTGCTGAAAAACATCCCCACAGCATGATGCTGCCACCACCATGCTTCACTGTAGGGATGGTATTAGCCTGCTGATGAGCGGTGCCTGGTTTTCTCTAAACGTAATGCCTGGCATTCACTCCAAAGAGTTCAATTTTAGTCTCATCAGACCAGAGAATTTTGTTTCAGATGCCTTTTGGCAAATTCCAGGCGGGCTGCTATGTGCCCTTTACTAAGGAGTAGCTTCCGTCTGGCCACTCTACCATACAGGCCTGATTGGTGGATTGCTGCACAGATGGTTGTCCTTCTGTAAGGTTCTCCTCTCTCCACAGAAGAACGCTGGAGCTCAGACAGAGAGACCATCGGGTTATTGATCACCTCCCTGACTAAGGCCCTTCTCCTCAATCACTCAGCTTAGATGGCCGGCCAGCTCTAGGAAGAGTCCTGGTGGTTCCAAACATCTTCCACTTACGGATGATGGAGGCCACTGTGCTCGATGGAACTTTCAGAGCAGCAGAAATTTTTCTGTAACCTTCCCCAGCCTTGTGCCTCGAGACAATCCTGTCTCGGAGGTCTACAGACAATTCCTTTGTCTTCATGCTTGGTTTGTGCTTTGACATGCACTGTCAACCCTGGGGCCTTATGTAGACAGGTGTATGCCTTTTCAAATCATGTGCAATCAACTGAATTGACCACAGGTGAACTCCAATTAAGCTGCTGAAACATCTCAAGAATGATCAGTGGAAACAGAATCTACCTGAGCTCAATTTAGAGCTTCACGGCAAAGGCTGTAAATACTTATGTACAGTCGTGGCAAAAAGTTTTGAGAATTACATAAATATTGGAAATTGGAAAAGTTGCTGCTTAAGTTTTTATAACAGCAATTTGCATACACTCCAGAATGTGCCATGAAAATTAACTTAATCCTGAAAAAAATCCTGCATTTCATTGCTGTCATTAAAGGACCTGCTGAGATCATTTCAGTAATCGTCTTGTTAACTCAGGTGAGAATGTTGACAAGCACAAGGCTGAAGATCATTATGTCAGGCTGATTGGGTTAGAATGGCAGACTTGACATGTTAAAAGGAAGGTGATGCTTGAAATCATTGTTCTTCCATTGTTAACCATGGTGACCTGCAAAGAAACGTGTGCAGCCATCATTGCGTTGCATAAAAATGGCTTCACAGGCAAGGATATTGTGGCTACTAAGATTGCACATAAATCAACAATTTATAGGATCATCAAGAACTTCAAGGAAATAGGTTCAATTCTTGTTAAGAAGGCTTCAGGGCTTCCAAGAAAGTCCAGCAAGCGCCAGGATCGTCTCCTAAAGAGGATTCAGCTGTGGGATTGGAGTGCCACCAGTGCAGAGCTTGCTCGGGAATGGCAGCAGGCAGGTGTGAGCGCATCTGCACGCACAGTGAGGCGAAGACTTTTGGAAGATGGCCTGGTGTCAAGAAGGGCAGCAAAGAAGCCACTTCTCTCCAAAAAAGACATTAGGGACAGATTGATCTTCTGCAAACAGTATAGCGAATGGACTGCTAAGGACTGGGGCAAAGTCATATTCTCCGATGAAGCGATTGTCTGGGGCATCTGGAAAAAGAAGAAAAGGTGAGCGCTACCATCAGTCCTGTGTCATGCCAACAGTAAAGCATCCTGAGACCATTCATGTGTGGGGTTGCTTCTCATCCAAGGGAGTGGGCTCACTCACAATTTTGCCCAAAAACACAGCCATGAATAAAGAATGGTACCAAAACACCCTCCAACAGCAACTTCTTCCAACAATCCAACAACAGTTTGGTGAAAAACGATGCATTTTCCAGCACGATGGAGCACTGTGCCATAAGGCAAAAGGGATATCTAAGTGGCTCGGGGACCAAAACGTTGAAATTTTGGGTCCATGGCCTGGAAACTCCCCAGACCTTAATCCCATTGAGAACTTGTGGTCAATCCTGAAGAGGCGGGTGGACAAACAAAAACCCACTAATTCTGACAAACTCCAAGAAGTGATTATGAAAGAATGGGTTGCCTATCAGTCAGGATTTGGCCCAGAAGTTAATTGAGAGCATGCCCAGTCGAATTGCAGAGGTCCTGAAAAAGAAGGGCCAACACTGCAAATACTGACTCTTTGCATAAATGTCATTAATTGACGATAAAAGCCTTTGAAACGTATGAAGTGCTTGTAATTATATTTCAGTACATCACAGAAACAACTGAAACAAAGATCTAAAAGCAGTTTAGCAGCAAACTTTGTGAAAACTAATATTTGTGTCATTCTCAAAACTTTTGACCATGACTGTACATGTGATTATTTATTTATTTTCAGTTTTTTTTTTTTTTTTTTTTTATAAATTTGCAACAATTTCAAAAAATCTGTTTTCACATTGTCATTATGGGGTATTGTGTGTAGAATTTTGAGGAAATAAATGAATTGAATCCATTTTGGAATAAGGCTGTAACATAAAAAAATGTGGAAAAAGTGAAGCGCTATGAATACTTTCCAGATGCAGTGTAACCTTTTCCAGACTGGTAGATCCCAATAAATCTAGCTATTTGAATATCCTTTGGTCTACTTCACATTCATGTCTAGCTATTTGAGGATCTTTTGGTCTACTTCTCTTTGATGTCTAGTTCTCTGGAGTTCCAAAGCTTTAGAAATGGCTTTATAACCTTTTCCAGACTGGTAGATCCCAATTTTTTTCTTTCTCATTTGTTTTTGAATTTCTTTGGATCTTGGCATGATGTCTAGCTTTTGAGGATCTTTTGGTCTACTTTATTTTGTCAGTCTCAATAAATTTTTTTTTTTTTTTGCCTGATATTTTTTTGACTGATTATAAACTTTTTATTCTAGAAAAATTACGATTTTTTTTTTTTCCAAATGTTTGTGTATTATTTATGGATTATTTTCTGAATTAAAAATGAATAAAAAGATAAAAAGAAGTTCCCAAAACTGTAATATGTAAAAATACTTAATGTTGTTAACCTTGTTAAACATGGAGTATATATCTACAGTAAGCTTGTTTTTAAAAAAAATTTTTATTCACGTTTATGCTATATTAATTGACCAAAATAATCTGCACTAAGTCACAATTTGCAATTGTTGTATTTATTTGCTAATATATTTTTCCTGATATATTTTCAGCTTTTCAGTGAGCCAGTAAACCTCCATATATCCAGAGTGTCTTTCTGAAAGTTAAGTAAACTCACCGTTCTGCTCTTTCTGCACAACCCACTGTTCATAGTTCTGTGTGCCGGGCTCACAGAGGGGCTGCAGATCAGCATGTGTGTGGATTTCATCCATGATCTTCTTGATTACGTCTCCAAACGGGTCCTATAGCATGCCACAAACGGAAGATTTCAAGTAAAACACCTCTGAAATGAATGTACTAGCAACAGCAACAGTATATATTTTACATTTGATTGACAGATAGGTCTTTCTATTGTTATCTTTGAATACACAGATGTTTCTAGAAATAACTGTGGTGAAAAATTTGAATGAACTTTACTTTCTTTGTCCACAAGTGGAAATTTATCTTTGGCTTCATCACACAACCACATCAGCGTTCACATTACACACATCACAGAAAAACCAGGCAACACAAATACATTCAATGTCATCACATATATCACATTAAAATCTCTATTTAAAACCCTATACATAGTTAGAACCCAGTATTTAAAATTCTAATGGCAGTCGGCACAAAGGACATTTGATACACATTTTTCTTTACTTAAGGTTGCCTAAAACATCTTTTTGATGGCAAGAGCTGAAATTTTATATTTAAGGGATGGTAACAATCATAATAACGTGTGCTTTGTTTAATTCTCATTGAATAAATTTCATTTGGTTGTCTTTGTGCTTTACCTACAATTGCACTGGCAATTTTTATTACTCGACACAGTTTTTACTTTTCCTTAATTGGCAACAGTCCATGTTAAAACTCACAACACTTTCAACCAAGTTCTTGCTTACCATCTCCAGAACATCTTGACTCACACCAAATTGTTGTAACCTCCTAATGAGATATAATCTCTGCATTGCTTTTTTAAAAATGCACTCTGCATTTGCACCGAATGTCAATCCACTATCAATAAATGTTGCTAAATATTTAAAACATCCAACTGTCTCTATTTCATGTCCCTCAAGGACCAGAGGTTTTAACCCTTGACTAAAAACTAGTTTATTTCTGCTAATTATCATCTCCTTGGCTTTATTAAAATTTCTCTCCAGTGAACTCCTTTTACACCAATTGTGAAGCAGATTTATATAACTATAGTACAAGGTTTCTCCTTCTGTTCCTGCTTTAGTCAACCGGCCAACAAGTGCCATATCATCTGCATATTTAAATAACTTAAAACCTAAATCCTGGATCTTAAGTTTATAAGTTCAAGAACATCTTGATGAACAACATATTTTGTAAAATGCAGACAGAATCAGAATGTACTGTCCAAGGCCAAAGTTACACACATTGTAGCACTCCTAGTCAGGAGTAAAAAAACCCACCCCCCCCCCCCCCCCCCCACCCACCCAGAAATGTCTTTCCTGGAGTTTGGAGCACAAATGTGAGTGTGCGTGCACTAAGGGGTGTAAAACTGACAGTTGAGAATGCTGAGTCTCTAACACATTCACTGTGTGTGTGTGTGTGTGTGTGTGTGTGTGTGTGTGTGTGTGTGTGTGTGTGTGTGTGTGTGTGTGTGTGTGTGTGTGTAACAGGTGTCATCCTGCAGGATTGTTTTTAGAAACTACTTTTTTGCTTTGCTCCAACCCTTCTCTGACTGAAGTCATTTTAGCAGATTTCCACGACATAACTGGTTTTAAGTATAAAGTGTGTTGGTTTTGAGTAAACCAGTAGTATTAAATGGTAATACTAACCGTTAGACCAGGGGTGTCCAAACTCGGTCCTGGAGGGCCGGTGTCCTGGAGAGTTTAGCTCCAACCCTAATCAAACACACCTAAACCAGCTAATCAAGCTCTTACTAGATATACTAGAAACTTCCTGGCAGGTGTGTTGAAGCAAGTTGGAGCTAAACTCAGCAGGACACCGGCCCTCCAGGACCGAGTTTGGAAACCCCTGCGTTAGACAATTTATTTCTTTTACCTTAAAACCAGTAATCATGAAAACACTACAGTGGACCAATCAGATGAACTCTGAGGTGGGGCAAGTGTTGCGAGCTTCTGTTTATAGCAACAAGTTGGCTGAGGTACTTTTTTTAATAACCGTTCCTGAGAGCTGCTTCTCACATTAAGTGCAAAGATGCATTTTGTGTGAATGGCCCCTGAAAATGCTTCATAAATCTGAAATCTGATGTGGTTTGAGCAAACACACTTGCCCAAGCCAAAGTAGTGGTGCAGAATTGACACTTCTCCATTTAAATGACACACACATTACTTGGAATTACCTCTTTCCTCTCTTCTGCTCTTGCAATCCTCTTGAATGGTGTTTTGGCCTCTTCTTCTTCGAAAGTCTTTGTTTTGACTGTGAAGGCATCCAAGTTTGCGCAGATCTGTAATGGATCAAAATAATGAGACGCGTACTGTTGAACTCTTTGTTCCAAATGATAGATGACTAACAGATGAGCTGTCAAACGATCAATGGCATTACATACAAGAGGAAACAGACGTTGACTTTGATTTAGTGCTGTTGACAAATATCAGAACTCACTTTTGCATTCATTTAGGCTTTTTCATATCGGTTCAAGACTCTATTGGCTTAAGTGAAACTAGCTTTTTATTTTGGGAATCAGACTTTTCTTTATGGTTAAAAATAACAGATTCTAAAAGGGAGTTTTGGCAATGATACTATAAAATAACTTTTTTTATTCCCCATTTATTTAACATAAAATATCCACTATAAACAAAACCTTTTGATACCATATTGAATACCATATTTGAATAAAAGAAAATGATTATATATTACTGCTGTCAGATTAATCAATGTTACACATGTATATATTATATAAAAACGGATGTGATTAATCTTGATTAATCGCTTGACAGCACTTTACGTAAAGTATTATATAGACAAATTATATAAAGAAAATATACAGTGGGGGAAAATAGGTATTGAACACGTCATGTTTTTTCCTGGGAATAATATTTCTAAAGGAGCTGTTTACATGGAATTGAACCAGATTTTGGTAAAAACCCAAACAATACAAACATAAGAATAAAACAAAACAAATCTGAAAAATGAGTTGTGTAATAATGGAATGACACAAGGAGAAAGTGCTGAACTACTGAAATGTATCTAATACTATATATATATATAAAAAACTTTTTTGGTGATGGCAGCTAAAAGAAGCCTCTCATATGGAGAATGAAGTCACATGCATTGCTCAGGTGTGAGTTTCTCACAGACTTTAACAGTGTCAAAATCTTGATGGTCTCGTCTATCAAATCTGACCTTTATTTTGTATTTTCTATTGGATTCGAGTCAGGTGGCTGGGCCATTCTACGGCTTGATTTTTCTTTCTCTGAACGCATCTGAAAGTTTCCTTGGCTGTGTTTTGGATGATTGTCTTGCTGAAATGTCCACCCTGGTTTCATCTTCATCCTCCTGCTAATGTAGATGTTGGACTGAAGCAGCTGATATTCATTTACACTGAGGGAGGTCAGAGAGTTGCTGAAGAAAAACTGAGAGATTCCAGCTGCTGTCTGGGCTTTCACTGCATTTCTACACCTCCCTTTTCCTCATGTGTTCAATACTTTTTCCCTACGTCATTTTATTACACAACTTCATTTGTAAACTAATTAGATTTGTTTTCTTTGCATATATGGATTTCTTTGGTTGTTACCAACATCCGGGGAAAAATTCAGGTCAATAAATAAATTTAAGAGCGTTGTATAAATGCAAAAAACAAAAAGAAAAGTTTCTTAATTCTTAAGCCTACTTTCCTGTACTGAGAAACCATTGAAGCGTTTCTCTTGGCGCTTTGGTGGTGTTGACATAAAGATTCATGGGAAAGCTGAGCAGCAGGGTAATAATATAATGCAAGGTTCGGCTGATTCTCACTCCTGGCTGTAGAAGCATGAAAGGCATGCAGAGGTTTATGGCCGCCTCCAGCACAGGGGCTGCGTGGAACATTGGAAACAGCTTTGTGGTGGAGAAAACGCAGAGATGTGGGAAAGTGTGTGTGTGGAAAACTCAGATTAGAGGAAAACAGTTAGGGAATCTTTTATATGAGAAAGGAAGAAGAACCCTTTTTTTTTTAGATGTGGTCATAAAGAAAATCTAGAATGTGTGTACATATGCTCGAATAATGCACAGGTTGGTGGTAGGTATAGGAATTTTTATTGTACATGTGTTTCCACTTTCCATGTAATGATTCCAGCTCTTTAATTCCATTGAAGCTTCTTTTAACACTTTTTAACTGCACAAAACTGTTTTGGGGTCAGTAAGTTTATTTTGTCTTCCAAAACGGATTGATTGGTTGGTTGGTTCGTTCGTTCGTTCTCCTTTGACTTAGTCCCTTTATTTATCAGGGGTATCAATATCATTTATGCTGATATTCCAGCATATGTTTTACACAGCGGGTGCCCTTCCAGCCACAACCCAATACTGGGAAACACCCATACACTCTCAAATTCACTAAGGCCAATTTAGTTTTATAAATTCACCTATAGCGCATGTGTTTACTGTGGGGGAAACCGGAGGAAACCCACGCCAACACAGGGAGAGCATGCAAACTCCACACAGAAATGCCATCTGGCCCAGTTGGGACTCGAACCAGCGACCTTCTTACTGTGAGGTGACAGTGCTAACCACCGAGGCACCGGGCCGCCCATAAAAAGGATACATTTAAAAACGGTTTTCTGTTTCAATGTGTTTTAAAATGTAGTTTAATCAGGGTATCTTAATGAAATCATTTAAATTTTCTGCACAAGAAAAAAAAAAATTTATAATAATTATTATTATTATTATTAATGAAAACCAATGATCTGCCTCATTGTTGAGATTTCTATATTTTTCCCATATAGAAAGTTTAAAAGAAAATAATTTACTGTATTTGCAATTGAAATTTGGTGTAACAACAGCCCGGGCTTATCGGAAATACATACCTCAGCCTACATTTTTGCAAAATGTAAAATACATTGCTCTGGGTACACTTGTTGCACATTTAGGTACCAAATCCACTAGAGGGCACTGTCTACATTTTTGCGAATCTGAAATACGTTACTTAAAGGTGCAGTATGTAAGTTTGACACCCAGTGGTTGAACTAGGTATTGCATTCCTGGATCAAAACAAACGCAAGCGCAGGTTGCCAGATTGAGGACCAACAGGAGTCTTGAGCCTAAAGGCTGATTTAAGTCGTGTTCTATATAAAAGCAACAGCAGGCGATAGAAGGAATATTTTCCATATTAAAGGGAGTTTTTGTTCTAACCAACTCCTCGAATTGATATATTAGAAATGGCTTCTATTAATTGCAGCTGAACAACAGAAAACTGTTAATGATAACCTCAGGTACACCTCATGTGCTTTATTTAATGTTAAATGCTAATAATGTGAGTTTAAAACCACTCACATTACATGACATTTTACATTGTGCCATTTTACATGACATTTATTGCCACACTACTGAAAGCAGCAGCACATAGTTCACCTCAGACCTTGAACATAAAATAAACCATCTGAAATTGAACTTAAGAACTGTGAAATAATGCAAACCAACACACATCAGTGATTCAGCATCTACATTTAATAATGTTAAAGAGGTTTAATATGTATTAATTAGATTATAAACCTTACCATTTTGTGAGTGAGGGCATATTCTGTGCTTCTGAATGGCTGTATTTAAATTTATGTCGTGTTTCGTCTGGTGCAAACAGCCAAATTGCTTATCACTGCAAATTTCGTCACGTAGCGTGTTGTTAGGACACGTGGTTACAATGTAACCTGCTCACCTAATGTTTACGTTCATAATATTTATATTATTTGCTAATTAATAATCACCTCATGTGGAACTCTGAATCTGCGTCTCATTTCAGAGTCTGTTACTGTCCACCGGAGGTCGCATTTCAGCCACGGGCGCACGCTTTGAGAGCTTTCCTGACTGAATGAATGAAATACGCTGTTTTCCATGAAGGCAACCCTGGGTGAAATATAATTGTCTAAACTGGCAGGGGGCGAGTTAAAAGAACCAAAACAAAGACAGACGTTCCGGCACGGAAAACACATCAAAGCAGAATATCTGACTTTAGCATTGTTTTTCAGATAAACAAGAATGTTCACTTAGCATGTTTCTTAAATATCTGCAAACATATTATGGTGTTTTTATGCTTTAGAAGAGTGAAAAACCTACATACAACACCTTTGAAGCATGTTTTGTTGTACGTTTCAGACACATGTCCAGGAGAAGGCGGAGCTTGTTGTATAGATCACCTGACCAGCGAACCACTGACCTAAACCAATGTTGTTTTCTAAAGTAAGGAGAAAAGTGCACTACGTGGTTTTACCTTGATTTTTACATTGCTTTATCTCTTTTGTGTAACCGTGCTTCACCAGACTTGAACCCAAGCTCTCTGCATTACAAGTACAACACCATACAAAATGACCTGCCAAGCAAACTGACCATGCCTGAAAAGTTGTCCATACGGTATGTACGCATGTATGTTTTATTATTATTATTATTATTATTATTTATTATTATTTTAGTGCGGCATGGTGGCTCAGTGGTTAACACTGTCGCCTCACAGCAAGAAGGTCGCTGGTTCAAGTCCTGGCTGGGTCAGTTGGCATTTCTGTGTGGAGTTTGCATGTTCTCCCCGTGTTGGTGTGGGTTTCCTCCGGGTGCTCCGGTTTCCCCCACAGTCCAAAGACATGCGCTATAGGTAATTTGAGTAAACTAAATTGGCCGTAGTGTATGAGTGTGTGTGTGTGTGTGTGTGTGAATGCGAGAGCGTATGAGGGTTTCCCAGTACTAGGTTGTGGCTGAAAGGGCATCTGCTGCGTAAAAAATATGCTGGAATAGTTGGCGGTTCATTCCACTGTGCTGACCTCTGATAAATAAGGGACTAAGTCGAAGTAAAATGAATGAATTATTATGATTATTATTATTATTATGATTATTATTCATGGCTTCTAACATTTTGCAATATCAAATGCTAAACATGTAATACCACAACTTTAATAACATTTTCAATCCGGAAGCTCAAGATTCATGAATGAAAGTGAATGTCATCTTTTTTTACCTGGAGAATGTGCTCCTCTGCCATCTGCTGGCTCACTGCTCCTCCCACACCAGGTGAGGCCGTCAGACCCAGAATCTGAGGGATGGGAACCAGACTTTTGTCCTGCTTCTTCAGCAGCTGGTTCCGATTCTTCTGTTTCAGGTAGCGAATCATGATGTGGTTATAAACACCACCCTTCTTCGTGTGGTGGCACTCATCAATAACCATCAGGGTGAACTCTGTAGGTGTACATCAGAATTCGTTCAGTTTAGTTCATGCTTACAACATTAAATATGAGAAGCAATACAAGTTTTTCATGCACTGTTTAGTTTTGAGATTTGTGGCTTTAAAACTAGGGGAAAGAAAACATCCAAAATATTTTCATTTGTTGATTGCAAAAACAGATGTCCTTAAGGAGCTCCATCTCAGCAGCACCAAAATCAGATTAATACCTATATGTTTTGTATGTTCTGAAGTTTTGTTTTTATTTTTACATGTTTACGGTTGAAGACAAAATTATTAGTCCTCCAAATATTTCCCAGTTTGTTTAAAAGAGCTATATTTTTCTTCTGGAGAAAGTCTCATTTCTTTTACTATCACTGAATTATATATATTTTTTTAAACTGGTAAGCTCAATATTATTAGCCCCCTTAAGAAATATGTTTTTCGATCCATTAGAAGGGCTAATAATTTTGTCTTCAACTGTATGTGTATACGGCACAGAGGCTCAGTGGTTAGCCACTAGTGGTTAGTGGTCGCCTCACAGAAAGAAGGTCGCTGGTTCGAGTCCCAGCTGGGCCAGTTGGCATTTCTGTGTGGAGTTTGCATGTTCTCCCCGTGTTGGCGTGGGTTTACTCTGAGTGCTCCGGTTTCCCCCACAGTCCAAACACATGCGCTATAGGTAAATTGGGTAAGCTAAATTGGCCGTAGTGTATAAGTGTGTGTGTGAGAATGTGAGAGTGTATGGGTGTTTCCCAGTACTGGGTTGTGGCTGGAAGGACCCTGATAAATAAGGGACTAAGCCGAAGGAGAATGAATGAATAAATGAATATATACACACAGAAAATTCTGTTCATCAAGGCGGCATTTATTAAATGTAAAAAAAATTACATATTTATTAAAATTTTAAATAACTGCTTTCTTATTGTATGTAGTTTCAAATGAAATTACTCCAGTCATTATTGCTTTTATTACTATCACCATTAATAATAATAATAATAATAATAATAATAATAATATTATTAATTAATATTAGAGTGATTTCTGAAGGATCATGTGACTCTGAAGACTGGAGTAATGAAGATTAAAATTCATCTTTAAAATCACTGGAATAATTTAAATTATGAACTACTTTTGATCAGTTATTTTATAGTGCAATAACATATATACAAAATCTCAGAATTGAACAATTTTGAATCCAGCCCTGTCTGATGTTCAAAGTTCTGTTCTGGAAATGTGTGCAAATCAGCTGAAATTTGCACATAAAACTTCAGAAAAAAGCAATATAATGCTGTTGTCTTAAATTGTAACGGTGGCGCAGTGGGTAGCACGATCGACTCACAGCAAGAAGGTCACTGGTTCGAGCCTCGGCTGGGTCAGTTGGCATTTCTGTGTGGAGTTTGCATGTTCTCCCCGTGTTCGCGTGGGTTTCCTCCAGAACCCGGGTGCTCTGGTTTCCCCCACAAGTCCAAAGACATGCAGTACAGGTGAATTGGGTAAGCTAAATTGTCCGTAGTGTATGAGTGTGTATGGATGTTTCCCAGTGATGGGTTGCAGCTGGAAGGGCATCCGCTGCGTAAAACATATGCTGGATAAATTGGCGGTTCATTCCGCTGTGGCGAGCCCAGATTAATAAAGGGACTAAGCCGAAAAGAAAATGAATGAATAAATGATGACAACTATGAGAATTATGCTTTACCGCCTGCAAACAGACAGTTCAGCCAAAAATCAAGATTCTGTGGCCTTTGTCTGATTTTTCAAAATTGTGGCCTTTAAGAATAAAGCATTGAACTCAACGTTGTTTGGACCTCAACATTTTTCAGAATATCTTCTTTTTTCTGCAGAAGAACCAAAGTTATTCATGTTTAAAAAGACATGAGGGCGAGTTCTGTTAATCACCACAGTGTTTATTTTTGGGTGAACTACAGTATCATTTTCATTAGTATTACTTGCATAACAATCACAATCTGATGTTCGTGACCACACTGTATACAGCTGAAGTCAGAATTATTCGCCCTCCTGTGAATTTAGTTTTTTTTTTGTTTTTCTAATATTTCCCAAATGATGTTTAACAGAGCAAGGAATTTTTCACAGTATTTCCAATAATATTTCTTCTTCTGGAGAAAGTCTTATTTGTTTTATTTCGGCTAGAATAAAAGCAGCTTTAAAAATTTTTAAACCAATTTTAAGGTCAATATTATTAGCCCCCTTAAGCAATATTTGTTTTCGATTGTCTCCAGAACAAACCACTGTTATACAATGACTTGCCTAATTTCCCGAACTTGCCTAACTAACCTAGTTAAGCCTTTAAATGTCACTTTAAGCTGAATACTAGTATCTTGAAAAATGTCTAGTTAAATATTATATACTGTCATCATGGTAAAGATAAAAAAAATGAGTTATTAGAGATTAGTTAAAACTATTGTTTAGAAATGTGTTGAAAAAAATCTTTCTGTTAAAGAGAAAGTGGGGAAAAAATATACAGGCGAGCCAATAATTCAGGAGGGCTAATAATTCTGTCTTCAACTGTATATGAAACATGTTGATAATACATCAACCTTGCATGCAAATAGCAAAAACCCCCGGTCACTTTTTTTTCTTCTTGCATGTGTTTCTAATCAACAAAGGCGGGTGCTGTAAACCTCCAGTCCACTCACTCTCAGCGGCTCAGTTTACAGTCGCTTTTAGGAGTCTCTGGGGGTGGGAAAAAGTCTGAATTTCACACACTGACAGAGAGGTGGTGGGTGATGGGGCAGCGTTTTACAAATCAGACTTTAAAGGTGTTGCCTGTTTGGCCCCCGAGGGCTGGAATGGGAAATGCATTGGAGCTCAAACTCAAAAAATAAAAAATGACAGCAAATCTCCACTGAATTTGATCAGCCAGACGTGTGGCCCATGAACCAAAAAAAATCAAATAATAAAGGGTTTAAGAGTAAAACGAGTGGGATTAAAAAAACAACAACAAACAGCATATGCCACAGATGAGGGTGCCAAAGAGACTCACCGGAGAGCTAAACCTGCCAGCAAAGACTGATGGGGAAAAAACATTGTCACATGAAACCTCAGAGGAGGAGCTCTGGTCTCCGTTCAACATCTACCAGAAGGCCAAGCCATTTAACTGGACTTGCCATATTTTTTCTTCTGGAGAAAGTTTTATTTCTTTTAGTATGGCTGAATTAAAAAATATTATTAGCCCCTTAAAGAAATGTACAACCCCAAATCAGAAAAAATTGGGACAATATGGAAAACGCGAATAAAAAAAATTATAATTGTGATTTCCAAATTTACTTTGACTTGTATTTCATTGCAGACAATATGAACACACAATACTTCATGTTTTGTCTGGTCAACTTCATTTCATTTGTAAATATACATCCTTTCCTGTCATTCAGACCTGCGACACATTCCAAAAAAAGTTGGGACAGGAGCAGATTAGGGCTAGTAATCAGGTAAACTGGTTAAATAAAGATGTGATTTGAAACAGGTGATGTCAACAGGTGATTGTAATTATGAGCTGGTACAAAAGCAGCATCCAAGAAAGGTCTAGTCCTTTAGGAGCAAAGATGGGCAGAGGATCGCCAGTTTGCCAACAAACACGTGAGAAAATTATTGAAATGTTTAAAAACAAAGTTCCTCGAAGAAAGATAGGAAGACTTTTGGATATTTCACCTTCAACAGTGCATAACATCGTTAAAAGATTCAAGAAATCTGGAGGAATTTCAGTGCGTAAAGGACAAGGGCGCAAGCCAAAGCTGAACTACAGTGATCTCTGATCCCTCAGGCGGCACTGCATCAAGAATCCTCATTCATCTATAAACAATATCACCACATGGCTCAGGACTACTTTGACAAACATTTGTTAAGTACCCCAATATGTAGTTACATTTCACAAATGCCAGTGAAAACTGTACTGTGCCAAAAGGAAGCCCTATTTTAACAGTGTCCAGAAGCGCCATCGACTTCTCTGGGGCATCTGGGACGGACCATCACACAGTGGAAACGTGTACTGTGGTCAGATTAATCAGTATTTCAGGTACTTTTTGGAAGAAATGGACGCTGTGTGCTCCGGACCAAAGACAAAAAAGATCATCCAGACTGTTACCAGCAACAAGTCCAATAGCCAGGGTCTGTCATGGTATGGGCTTGTGTCAGTGGTAACTTGCACTTCTGTGATGCACCATTAATGCTGGAAAGTACATTGAGATTTTGGAGCACAATATGCTGCCTTCTTTTCCAGGGACGCCCATGCATATTTCAACAAGACAATGCGAAACCACATTCTGTACACATTACAAAGTCCTGGCTGCGGAGGAAGAGGATACAGGTACTTGACTGGCCCGCCTGCAGTCCCAACCTGTCTTCAACGGAGAATGTGTGGCACATTTTGAAGTGCAAAATGCGACAATGAAGACCCCGTACTGTTGCCCACCTTAAGACTTGTTTGCAGGAAGAACGGGACAAAATGACACCTGAAACACTTTATCACTTGGTGTCTTCAGTCCCTAAACATCTTTTAAGTGTGGTGAAAAGGAATGGCGACATTACAAAGTGGTAAATGCTTTACTGTTCCAACTCTTTTTGAAATGTGTTGCAAGAACCAAAATTGGAATATGTGTTTGTTTACTTTGTCTAATGTTCAAAGTACTGTTCTGGAAATGTGTGCAAATCAGCTAATTTAATTTCATAATGCATCATATTTGCACATAACTTTGGGGAAAAAAAGCAATATAAAGCTGTTGTCTTAAGCTGGGAAAAGTATGGTGACAACTATGAGAATTACGTTTTACCACCTGCAAACAGACAGTTCAGACAAAAATCAAGATTGGACTTCAAATAAGGGTTCATACACTTTTTTTACTACTAAAATTCCGTGACTTTTCCAGGACTTTCAAGAAAGTTTTCATGACCTAATGTTTCCTGTAATGTCTATGTGGTAAATAAGAAAAGCAATGCTCGTTCACAGCTTATCATAAAACATGCAACAATCGGTTTTGTTTAAATTGATTTTATATCTATGTACAATTTATTTAGATAATGCATGCACAGCACTAATAATGTGAGAGCATGTTTTTAGCCAAGGACAGAAAAGAAAGAATTAAAGACAACTAACCTCAACTAACCTATATTCAAGTGTACAGATATTTGTTAAACTAATTTCCATGACTTTTCCAAAACTTTGTGGGTTTTTCTGTTTTTCCAAAACTTTTCCAGGCCTGGAAAATGGCAGGTTAAAATTCCAGATTTTCCATGACCGTATGAACCCTGTCAAATGATTCACTTTGATGCTTAAACTCTCGGGAGTGAGGGGAAAATGTGACTTACGTGATAATTCGATCCCGTCCTCGTCGCCGTTTTTGGCTTTGGCTAAAGAGTTTTCCAGAATCTGTGCCGTGCAGATGATGATGTCGTTTTTCTCTATGATTTGTGGGAAGGAGATTTTGAGCTGCGAGGCGCCGCTGACCCGCTCCACTGAGTATTGGTGCTTTAAAAACCTCCCGAACTCGGCCTTGTAGTGCTGCTCCACCAGCGGGACCTGGACAGATATGACAGGATAGTTCACTCAAAAATAAAATTCGACTCAATATTTATTCACAAGTTGTTTTAGTTACTTCTGTTGAACACTAAACCTGTAACCATTGACTTCCATTGTAGGACAAACAAATACTATGGAAGTCAATGGTTACAGGTTTTCCAACATTCTTAAAAATGTATTCACTTGTGTTCAACAGAAGCTAGAAGGTTTGAAACAAGTAAAGAGTGAATATATGATGACAGAATTCACATTTTTTGGTGAACAATTTCTTTAAGTGCCTTCTGAAATGCTTGATTCTGATTGGTCAGTGGTAAGGTTAATTAGAGTGTGACATTCAGGTTGTGGAAAAATTGACTCACTATTTATTCTCCCCGCAAGTTGTTTAAGTTTCTTCTGTTGAACACTAAAGAAAATATTCTGAAGAAAGCTGAAAACCTGTAACCATTGACTTCCATAGTAGGACCAACAAATACTATGGAAGTCAATGGTTACAGGTTTCCAACATTCTTAAAAATGTATTCACTTGTGTTCGCTAGAAGGTTTGAAACAAGTAAAGAGTGAATATATGATGACAGAATTCACATTTTTGGGTGAACAATTTCTTTAAGTGGCTTCTGAAATGCTTGATTCTGATTGGTCAGTCGTGAGATCAATTAGAGTGCGACATTTAGGTTGTGGAAAAACTGACTCACTATTTATTCTCACTCATTGATTTAGCATGTACATTTAATAATGTTGAAGAGGTTTAATATGTATTAATTAGATTATAAAGCTTACCATTTCGTTGGAGTGCAGTAAGTGCACTATTCTGTGCTTCTAAATGGCTTTATTTAAATTTCTGTCATGTCTCGTCTGACGCAAACAGCCCAATTGCTTATCAATGCGTATGCCATCATGTAGAGTGTTAGGACACGGGGTTACAATGTAACCTGCTCACCTAATGTTTACGTTTGTAATATTTATATTATTTGCTAATTAATAACCTCTTGTAGAACTCTGAATCTGCTTCTCATTTCGGAGTCTGCTACTGTCCACCGGAGGTCACATTTCAGTCACAGACGCATGCTTTGAGAGCCTTTCTGACTGAATAAATTAAATGCACTGTTTTCCATAAAGGCAACCCGGGATGCTGAAATATAATTGTCTAAACTGGTATTGGGCGGGTTAAATGACCAAAACAAAGACAGACGTTCCGCCACGGAAACCACATTTTCAAAGCAGAATATCTGACTCCAGCATTGTTTTTCAGATAAACAAAAATGTTTACTTAGCATGTTTTTTAAATATCTGCAAACATATTATGGTATTTTTATGCTTTAGAAGAGTGAAAAACTTACAGCACCTTTAAGTTAACTTAGATTTTAACAAATTTAAGTGGATTGAACATAAAACAAAGTTGTTGCAAAAAAAAAAAAAAACCCTCAAGAATTGTGTTTCAGCTCATTTTAAATAAGTAGTTTGAACAAACAGCAAACGTCTTTTTTTTTTAAGTACACTGTAAAAAATTCTGAGTTACACAATCGATTTGTGTTGGGACAACATGAAGGAATTAAGTTAACTTATTAGTTTTTACAAATTTGAGTGGATTGAACATAAAACAATTAAGTTGTCGCCCCAAAAAACTAAATAATTGTGCTGTTTCAGCTTATTTTAAATAAGTAGTTTGAACAAACAGCAAACGTCATTTTTTTATTTGAATATAAGGTGGTTTCTAGGGTTCTCTGCAAGGCATTTTTTATGATTTTATTTCATTTTCTTTGATTTCGTCTGTTGTTTCTCCACAGGACACTGTCGTTCAGAGGAAATCTGAGGTGCTGAGCTGAAGGTTTGCACCACATGTTTGCTGATGTGGATGTTTTAACATGGTTGGTAAAGTTTTACATTTCAAGACATGATTCAGCAGTACAGAAAGTCTCTCTGCTGCCTCAGCAAACTCTCAAATCATCATCTCATGTCTGCCTTCTTTTGCAGAGACAAAACTAATCAAACATATTACCAGGAAGAGATAAATTTTATTGCTCTAAAGTTGTTCTTTCTTATATCAGAAGACTTCAATAGAGTCCTCAGCGTAGTTTCATGTGAATATCAACATGCAAAAATATATTTCTTCAAAATATAAGTTTAAAGTGTGAGGAATCATTTCAGAACGTGGGATAGTAAAAGTGTCACGGATGGATGACGTCAAACTCCGGGGGAGTTTTCTTCTGTGTTTGGCGCATCTTCTTTGTCGTTCAGTCTGACATTATGACGGCTGAGATCTTACAGTGTGACATGGGAGCCATGTTTGTGCAGTCTGACATGCTGCAATCGTTCAGGATTATAAAAAAAAATCACACAGTGTGAGCCGGCCTTAAAGGTTCAATACACCCTGGAGTACTTTATTTTTTAGATTTTAACAGATTTGTGTGTGTTGAGCATCGTTTAAGACAACATTAGCACCTGTTAGCTTTAATTGTGGGTAAAAATGGGTCATTTGGAGCTTTTGTCAGCTAATTTCATCTTCCAGTTTAAAATAATTATTGGGGCGGGATCAAAATCGGTGACGTAGTGCGCATCTGCTAGTGGAGTGATGACGCGTCAGTTTCTCATTGCTATTCATAGCTGAGTTTTCTTATCCTATGATGACTCCTATTCATGACTGCACGTGCTTTCTGATGACAGACTAATATGGACAGACCACAGACCCGCCAAGCTGTGAGACAGCGCACGACACGCAGCATTTTGTATGTGTTTGTTTCCATGATCCACAGAGTTTGTTGCATTTCTTTCTCCGCGATGCTGTCAGGGCCAATACAGCCAACCTGTTTGTGTGCAGCAGAGAGTTGCTGAAGAACTACTGAGAGATTTCAGCTGCTGTCAGGGCTTTCACTGGCTTTCTACACCTCCCTTTCTTCATGTGTTCAATACTTTTTCCCTGCATCATTTCATTTTATTACACAACTTTATTTGTAAACTATTATTGCAAACTAATATTGTTTTTTTT
>CAIGQV010000001.1:30799278-30822796 GCA_903798115.1 Danio jaintianensis | reverse complement strand
TATATATATATTTTTTTTTTTTTTCATTTATTTTATTATTATTATTATTATTATTATTATTATTATATATTTTTTTTTTTACTGGCTACAGATCAAATCACTTTTGTTCAATGACTTGCCAAATGAACGATATTAATTATATTTGAAATATGTTTTAATAATTATATCATGTTTTTGTGCTGTATTAATTTGCAGTTTATTTTGTACTATGCATTCAAATAATTTGGGTGTAAGCGTGTTTAATTGTCAAACTAATATTGTCAATCAAAAAATCTAACCCTTGTGGTAATTGAAGATACCTTAGTCTCTGATTTAATAAAAAATCATAAAAAGTCATTGCATATAAAACTGAAGAACTACAAACTGACATCATGACTGAAAAGCACTGCATTCATCATTGCAATATACTTAATAAAATATAATAGTCCAACTCCAAATCCATCTGATAGTTCTGAATGTCCACTGAACTCCTTTTTTTTTTTTTTATCTACAGACTCCCTCATTTATATGCTTTTGAAAAGACATGCAAGTTCTTGGAAAGCGCCGTTTTAATCACAGAGCTTGAACTATATCATCATCCACAACATGTTATAGTGAGGTAAAATAAATAACCAACCCCCATACAAAAGAGTGATAAATACCAAGTGGAATGCATTACATTGTGAATCATGTTGAATTTATCAGTCAGTATGAAGTCAAGCTTGCAGATTTTCCAATCTGACCTTCTGATTTATGAAACGGCTTTTAGTTTATGAATTCATTACATGAGGAGGAAACAAGCAAGCAACAAATCAGATTCCCCAGAGTGAAATATCTTTGCTCAAAGGAATGGATGGATTAATGGATTTCTCAGTTATGTTCTGAAAGTTTTTAAAGCTTTTGTCTGAGATGTTTCTACTTAAAGGGATAGTTCATCCAAAGATGAAAATTCTGTCATTTACTCACATTTGTTCAAAACTTTGAGTTTCTTTCTTCTGTTGAACACAAAAGCAGATATTTTGAAGAATGCTGAAAACCTGTAACCATTGACTTCCATAGTAGGAAAAACAAATACTATGGAAGTCATTGGTTACAGGTTTTCAGCTTTCTTTAAAATATCTTCCTTTGTGTACAATAGAATAAAGAAACTCAAACAGGTTTGGAACCACTTGAAGGAGATTAAAGAGTGAGTAAATTTTAATGTTTGGCTGAACTATCCCTTTAATTTCTATGGGGGGAGTAAAAACACAACAAATGAGATAGTTGTTGCATGTGCTAACATTCAAACATTTGTGGATATGGCTGTATATCGGCACTGGTGGGAGGAGTGCGTTGGCTCAAGGCCGCAGTGACGATATACAGCCATATTGCACTGCTACGAGTGTGATATTGCATTTATACAACAGTTCGATGGCATAATCGTGTGTATAAAAAAGAAAATCAAACACGGAGAGTCTCAAAAACCCTTTTTTAAGAGGAACTACTTTCTTCCTCCATTCATTCACATCTGCAGCTGACGTCAGAACAGCAGAAACCGTTGTTCATTCACTAACGTCACTTTAGAGCTAGTATTTGAATGATTCTCTAGCATAATGTCTAAAGTGATGACAAAACAGGTGATTTTGCTCACATTATAAGGCTGAACGGCATGGAATGCCATCAGTCTACAGAGATTTCCCAGTATTTCTCTGTTGCAATAGGGAGATCACAATAATTAACCCCGAAAAAGCCAAAGCAAAGCAAACACTACCAGATTACTGTTGTGTTTGCGATAAGGAAAAAATGCTAAACACCTTCATGTTTATTTATATGGCGCTTTTACAATGTAGATTGTGTCAAAACAGTATGCAAGCATTTCTTCTTTCTTTCTTTTTACTGAACTAGTCTGCAGTGACGAAATGTCTTGTTGATGCCAGAGGTCAGAAGACTATGGTCAGACTGGTTCGAGCTGACGCACAACACATCCAACCTTGAGGCGGATGGACTACAGCAGCAGAAGACCACACCAGGTGCCACTCTTGTCAGCTAAGCACAGGAAACACAGGCTCAACAAAATGGGACAATAGAAGATATAGATTGGAAAAACGTTGCCAGGTCTGATGAGTCTCGATTTCTGCTGCAACATTCGGATGGTAGGGTCAGAATTTGGTGTCAACAACTTGAAAGCATGGATCCATCCTGCCTTGTATCAACGGTTCAGGCTGCTGGTGGTGGTGTAATGGTGTGGGGTATATTTTCTTGGCACACTTTGGGCCCATTAGTACCAACTGAGCATCGTGTAAACGCCACAGCCTACCTGAGTATTGTTGCTGACCATGTCCATCCCTTTATGACCACAGACTGGTTTCTTGAACATGACAGTGAGTTCACTGTACTCAAATGGCCTCCACAGTCACCAGATCTCAATCCAATAGAGCACCTTTGAAATGTGGTGGAACGGGAGTTTTGCATCATGGATGTGCAGCCGACAAATCTGCAGCAAATGCGTGATGCTATCATGTCAATATGGACCAAAATCTCTGAGGAATATTTCCAGTATCTTGTTGAATCTATGCCACAAAGGATTAAGGTAGTTCTGAAGGCAAAAGGGGGTCCAACCCGGTACTAGTAAGGTGTACCTAATAAAGTGGCCAGTGAGTGTATATTATGCTTTATTATATTATCTACTGTCTATCTATAGTAGCAGATAACTTGGTGTCTACTTAAAAATATGAATGCAGTATTAATTTCTCCAAGTTTTTCAGCCTCATATGGTACATTTTCTCAATGCTGACGGGCTTCAGGAGTCTTATTTCAAACACTCAATAAACAGCTTGTGTTTTAAATCAGTGCATGTGAATTTCAATCTTGTAAATCTGCCATTGTGGTTTTCTGAATAGATGTTGGTTGGTGCGGCTCCTTTTTTACATAACAGGAAGCTTGGAGTGTTTATAATTGTCTGAGATTCCTGGAGAAGTCATGGATCTGGACGAGACGCTTTATGAGAGCGTGCCATCGCTGATTGTTAAGCTAATAGCATTTTTGGCAGGAGGATAGAATGCACTAAACGGATAATTAAAATGTGATTGAAAATCACATGTATCTGGGAATGGCTCAGCTGTTAAACACCTGAACAGTTTAACACAACGCAGAACACAGGCTCATGGGAAATATGTGCTTCATGCTACATTTTTGTGAAACCGCAAAAGTGTACTTAAACATGTTTGACTGCAGTTTTTAGATAAAATGGGGCAGTTTGACATCAACAACTTTTGTTTCTTTTCATGCAAATAATAGTTATAGAAGAATAAAGGATTATTTTTGTGCAGTTCTATTTGCACAACACTAAATTCATACCATAAAACATTAACAACGTGTACGATTTGAAATGGAATTGTTCGAGCCCAGTGAAGCACAAAAAAAGATAAAAGCAATGTAAAATCAAGGTAAAACTATGTGGTTGCAGTGCACTTTTCTCTTACTTTTGCTTTAAGACACTATTGGTTGGGTTTAAGGAAATGTTTAGGTCAGGGGCTTGCTGGTCAGGTGATCTGTATGACAAGCTCTGCCTTCTCATGGACGTGTTCAAGAAATGTGTGTATCTGAAACATTCAACACTAAGTATTTCAGATTTCCAAAAACGTACCCCAAGTAACATATCTCAGGTTTGTAAAAACATACACTAACATACTATGTTACTTGGGGTATGTTTTTGCAAATCTGAAATGCGTAACTATTTAATATTTGCAAAAAAAACGTCCCCCAAGTAACATTTCAGATTCGCAAAAACGGACCCCAAGTAACATATTTCAGATTTGCAAAGATGCACCCCATTTTGCGTATATCGAATCACAAAACGCATACCCATAAGTTATGTATTTCAGATTCGCAACAAACATACCCTATAAAACATATTTCAGATTCCCAAAAATGTACCCCAAGTAACGTATTTCAGATTCACAAAAGCGCACCATTACGTATATCAAATTTTCAAAACACATACCCTAAGTAACATATTTCAGATTTGTAAAAATGTACTCTAAGTTATGTATTTCATATTTGCAAAAAACGTCCCCCAAGTAACATTTTAGATTTGCAAAAAAGAAAAAAAACTTTATAAAACTTATTTCAGATTCACAAAGACGGACCCCAATTTGTGTATATCGAATCACAAAACACATACCCTAAATCACAGGTGTCGAATCCAGTTCCTGGAGGGCCGTAGCTCTGCACAGTTTAGTTCCGACCCTAAACACACTTACCTGTAGGTTTCAAACAAGCCTGAAGGACTCAATTAGTTTGATCAGGTGTGTTTAATTGGGGTTAAAGGTAAACTGTGCAGAGCTGTGGTCCTCCAGGAACTGGATTTGACACCTGTGCCCTAAATTATGTATTTCAGATTCATAAAAACATACCCTAAGTATCATATTTCAAATTCGCAAAAGCGTACCCAAAGTAACATATTTTAGATTCACAAAAACATACCCTATAAAATGTATTTCAAATTCCCAAAAACATACCATAAGTAACATTTCAGATTCGCAAAAACGTACCCTGAGTAACGTATTTCAGATTCGTAAAAATGTGCCCTAAGTAACATATTTCAGATTTGCAAAAAAATCCTAAAGTAATGTATTGTAGATTTGCAAAAGCGTACCCTATGTAATGTATTTTCGTTTTCAAAATTGTCCCAAGACAAGAATGGGTGTTGTCTATAAATATATGCATTATATATTATATGTAATTTTTTGCCATGAAGTTTCCAAAATATTGCCTTTTAATCATTTTTTTTTTTCTCCTCCAAAGGCTCCTGTCTCTGTAGAGCAATAATTCATTATGAAAACAATGTTTGTGTTTTACAGAAATTCAAATGCGCCTTTCCTCATTTTAAGCACATTTCCTCTCCCTCCCGCAGACTGTGACCTGGCCTGTTCTTGATTACTTCAATATGCAGCCAGCAGGCTTTGGTCTGGAAAAGTGTCTCCTAGTGGAAATATTCCCTGGATGTGACGTGATTTAGCACTTTTTGGGGGAGACAGAGCTGGTGAACTTTGTGCGCTTCAGGGCAAAGTCTCACATGTGGGGCTCCAGCAAAACCACAGAGAGCCTGACCGATGCACACAACTATGCCTTTCTTTTTCATGCGCTTTATAATAATAACTCTATGAAAATCATTTCCTGACAGTTAATTGCTAGCAGGAACATTTCTCAGACAAAGGCTGAATTATGGGTCATTAGATGTACAGTATTAGATGAGTATTAGATTAGTATAGATGTACAAAAGAACTTTAACCACAAAATAGATGAAATGCCAAAGTGTAAAGAGATTTGATGCCTTATTTCATTTTAGACAATAAACTGGACATTAAATTAACTTGAATTATTATTATAGTGTTGTTTAATGTGTTGGTTGATGCCATGGTATCCATAATCCTGGACCAGGCTGTATTCTGAGCAGATGCTGTGGCGGTCATGGAGGAGCGGAGAGCATGAGCATTCCTTAAAGACAACAGTAACAGACGAGTCTTCGCATTGATCCTGAAGGGCCAGCCTGAACACCCGCCGGTGACCTACTCATACCTGTAGGTTCTCCAAGATGGACGTCCAGTGTTCTCCAGCCTCTGGCACCTAGACTGCAGCTCTGCACAAGAAGTTTGGCCATAGGAGAAATGGTCGTGCCCAACTGAGCCTGGTTTCTCTCAAGGTTTTTTCCCTTCACTTTCGTCAATTGGTGAAGTTTGTTCCTCGTCACTGGCTTGCTTGGTTTGGGACTTGTGGAGCTGCGCATCGATAGATTTGCTCTTCAGTGTTTGGACTTTCAGCAGTTACATACAGTGAGTGACAGTTCAAAATGACCACTACCTCTGCGTGTGACGGCGCTGCGGGACAAAGTGATTATTAAAATGTTTTAAGATGTAACAGTAGTTTGCGACAATGCCAGGGGGAACAAAGGGACGGGATGCGAACGAACAGAAATATACAGTAGCTGTAAATACCCTGCTACTTGTAAATGAAGATGAAATAACGAAACAAAGTATTATAATTCCTTCATAAATCATTAAGGTTTGTTCAGGTCAATCATTATCATAATCATTAGTTGGTTCAGGTTTAACCAATTGATTTCCTTTTTTGTTTTTTGTAGTTTGTCGTTACAGCATATCTGCAAAATTCATAATTTTGGGATTGTTTTGTTCTTAATTGATCACAGCAGATCTAGCTATCCATCATGAAAACCTATTTTATTTTATTATTTATTTGATTACATTTTGACAAGTTTGATTTTTGAAAATAGATTTTTTTTTGTTTTATTATTATTATTATTTTTTTTTTATCTTTTAATATGTAAGTGCATATGTTATAATTAAATGCACATTTCTTATATCATGCATTTTGTTTTATGAAACAAATTAAGTTAAGAACCATTTATACAGTTGAAGGCAAAATTAACACTCCGGTAATATGAATTATTTTTCAAATATTTTCCAAGTGCTGTTTAACAGCAAGGAAAACTTTCATATATTTGCTATTATATTTTTCTTCTGGAAAAAGTTATATTTCTTTTAGATTGGCTGTAATATAAAAATATATTATTATTTATAGGAATGCACCGATACCATTTTTAAAAGAGTAAGAGTACAGATATTTGTTTTTCTTTCTCGCTGATACTGATACCATTTTTTTGGGTTGTGGCAGTTTTCCAAGTAATGACTCCGTGAGACCATTTTAGGACAGGTTCTTTATAATTATAGAATTAAAGAATTAAATCTATAAAAGACAAATTTTAGGAGGTTGAAAACAAGGACAACTTTAAAAAATGTGTGTGTGTCTGTTTGAGAATCTGTTCTAGACTGTTCCATAATTTCACACCACATACAATGTCAGGATATTAATCAATTGAAAAAGTTGTATAAATATATATTATTAAAGGAATATAATTATGAATAGAGGTGATTGAAAAAGAATTAAATGAGAAAGGTATGATGAAATTCAATTAATGGCTGTTTGCAATACTATGTATTTTTTGGGGCTATGTTATAAAATGTAAATGTACAAATGGAATCAAACACGTCAAAGATGCCAAACGGATAAAATATGTCTCATGTAAAAAGAAGAAATAAGTTGAAGTAATAGACGAATGATGCGTGTGGTAATGGGGTGGGAACATAATAAGCTTGTGCTTCACCACGCTCCATTTCGACCATGTTGAAATGTATTTTTTGTGAAAGAATTTTTATGTATGATTTTTCTGTTCAAAACAAATAAATCAAATCAAATGCATAAGTGTAACTTTTTTTAACAGTCAAAGTACAAACCATTGTTTTATTTAATTTTTAACATTTGTTCGTATTAAACGTACTGCTTTTTATACCCCCTCCTGATATTTTTTTGAGGAAAATTGACAGTTTTCCATGTATGGACTGTCATTATTAATTTTGAAATATTTCCACACTGCTGAACTTGACTTTGTACTGAAACATTCAGTCAGTTACATCATTGAGTATCAGTGTTTTCATGAGTACAAGTACATGCACGTGAGCACAGTTACCGGTATCATTGCATTCCTAATTATCAATTATTGTTATTTTAATTATTACCCCCCTAATAAATAGAGTTTTTTCAACTGGCTACTGAACAAACATTAGCCCACTCCCTTGGATGAGAAGCAACCTCACACATGAATGGTCTCAGGATGCTTTACTGTTGGCATGACACGGGACTGATGGCAGCGCTCACCTTTTCTTCTCCGGACAAGCCTTTTTCCAGATGCCCCAAACAATCGGAAAGGGGCTTCATCTGAGAAAATGACTCTGCCCCAGTCCTCAGCAGTCCATTTGTCATACTTTTTGCAGAAGATCTATCTGTCCCTGATGTTTTTTTTGGAGAGAAGTGGCTTCTTTGCTGCCCTTCTTGACACCAGGCCATCTTCCAAAAGTCTTCGCCTCACTGTGCGTGCAGATGCGCTCACACCTGCCTGCTGCCATTCCTGAGCAAGATCTGCACTGGTGGCACTCCGATCCCGCAGCTGAATCCTCTTTAGGAGACGATCCTGGTGCTTGCTGGACTTTCTTGGACGCCCTGAAGCCTTCTTAACAAGAATTGAACCTATTTCCTTGAAGTTCTTGATGATCCTATAAATTGTTGATTTAGGTGCAATCTTAGTAGCCACAATATCCTTGCCTGTGAAGCCATTTTTATGCAACGCAATGATGGCTGCACGCGTTTCTTTGCAGGTCACCATGGTTAACAATGGAAGAACAATGATTTCAAGCATCACCCTCCTTTTAACATGTCAAGTCTGCCATTCTAACCCAATCAGCCTGACATAATGATCTCCAGCCTTGTCAACATTCTCACCTGAGTTAACAAGACGATTACTGAAATGATCTCAGCAGGTCCTTTAATGACAGCAATGAAATGCAGTGGAAAGTTTTTTTCAGGATTAAGTTAATTTTCATGGCAAAGAAGGACTATGCAATTCATCTGATCAACTCTTCATAACATTCTGGAGTATATGCAAATTGCTATTATAAAAACACAAGCAGCAACTTTTCCAATTTCCAATATTTATGTAATTCTCAAAACTTTTGGCCACGACTGTAGTATCTTGCAAAATAACTAGTAAAATATGGTGTACTTTTAAAATGGCAAAGACAAAAGAAGTCAGTTATCAGAAAATTGTTATTAAAACTAATTATTAAAAATGTGTTGAAAAAATCTCTGCACTCTGAAAGTATCTGGACAATAATATTTACTTCAACTGTATGCAATATTAATTTAACTAGCTCAGAGCCTGGCATAACTAAAGTAAATACAATAAGATTTCTGTGATGTATAATTATAACTAATTCTCTTATTAACCATGTCTGACCAGTGACTCCTGTATGTTTTGCAGATATTAATCATCTGACTATACCTGATGAATCATCATCTTCATCATCCTCATCTTCTTTGAGATCGTTCTCCTCCTCCTTTTCTTCACCGTCTTCATACATCTCCACCTCTGTAAGTAAATATATATATATTAGTATGTTAGTTTGGCCTGTGCATTGGAAACACTGGCATTGGTCTATTGCACTTTTGCACTGCTGCGTGTGTCTGTTATTTTAGTTAAATGGTGCACAGCAATCATGGTTCAATGCTTACCTCTGTTTTAAAATTGATTTAGTTTTTGGTATTTTTTTATTCTGGTTCGATGTAGGTAATAAACATAAAACTGTTTCTTATTTTTTTAAAGTCCACGTGACATCAACAGTTACTATGTTTATTTTGCTATATTTGCATTGTTATTCTTAATATGAATAATTAATCTGTGTGAAAATTCAATTGGCTGTTTGTTTTGGTAATCTCAAGTGATCAACCCGTCACTGGGAAACATCCATACACACTCATTCACACACATACACTAAGGACAATTTAGCTTACCCAATTCACCTATAGCGCATGTCTTTGGACTTGTGGGGGAAACCGGAGCACCTGGAGGAAACCCACGCGAACACGGAGAGAACATGCAAACTCCACACAGAAATGCCAACTGACCAAGCAACCTTCTTGCTGTGAGGTGATCGAGCTACCCACTGCGCCACCGTGACGCCCACGGCTTCCCTAGAACTGTATATTATTATTCTTAACTGCACATCTCTTACCATTAACAAAGACTATAGAATACACAAGACGTGTCACTCGTATAGTTTTGAATGGGGAAAAGTGTAATGGTCAATATGGGGAATGAAGCCCCACCTTCTAGTACAGGAGCCAATCAGTGATCGCTAAAGATGAGGATTCTCCGGGGGAGGGGCTCGGACCAGATGTGAGTTTCTGCAGATTTTGTGTGATTTAAACGTTTAGAAATTAAGCTAAAGACACAGTTGTTGTTTAATTTTATTGTTGTTTCCTAATATGAAACTTAATCGTAAGCTTGGCAAGCAATTTTGGAGAATTTGATGTTTCCCCATTCAGACAAAATGCCTGAGCCTACTGCCCGAGAGGCAGATGGCCGCAGAGTGAAATGACTTGCCTTAAAGGGACTTTGCCGTTTGTTTGCTGTGAGGGAATGATGCACAAAAGAAAGCCCCACCCCCTACTCAATAGTCCATTTCAACATATTAAAATAAAAATCTCAGCAACGTCTGGTTCATAAAGCTAATTATAAAGTATGAAAATAGTAATGTATAATATATCTATTTCATAATAACAACAGCAGCAGCTGTTATTGTTGTTAATGTTATTGTTGTTGTTATTATTATTATTATTATTATTATTATTATTATTATTATTATTATTATTACTAAGGATAAAAGAAATCTGTCTCTGCTGATGCAGTTATACGTATATAGGGAGTCTCATAACTCGGCATATTACTGTAATTTTAAAGGCTACAATTAACAACATAAAAATTAAAAAAACAACAGAGCCCAAAAATATAAATACATTAATATATATATATATATATATATATATATATATATATATATACATACATACAGTGCTCAGCATATACAAGTACACCCCTCACAAATCTCTCTTTTAAATTCATATTTTTAATAGGAAGCTTTACAATATTATATTTGTGCATATACATTAGATTAGTCAGTACTGAAGCCAAATCCGGAGCTTATCTAACAAAATAACTTACGATAACGGTCCAAAAACTAGTAAACCCACATTTATATGTTATAGAAAAATATTAAATACAAATTTAAAAAGAGGAAAAATCAAGAGAAGCAAAAAGAAATTGAAAATTTAGTTGAAATTTTGTAGGTTGTAATTTTTTTTGCAATATTTTGCTTGAATTTAATTGTATTATCTTTCAATTTCTAAATATGTTTGGTGACTAAGATATTATTTTAATGAATATATCTGTTTAATAAATCTGTTTTGTTTAAATGCACCAAAATACATTGCCTATTCACTGAGAAATGGATACAAATAGTCATTCTCAAAATGGGCTGTATTCAATTATGCTGAGCACTTTACATATATATTGCAGATTACTTTAAGTCAAATGTATTATATGTATAGACTATTAAGTGCAATAATGTTGAGAAATTCTATTAAAATTTATTTTTTCTTCTACAATATTGAGTTGTGGACAGCGACTGACTTGCCTCTTGTAAATATAATGTTTGGTGACGTGCTTATGCAGGAGAACAGAATGGGTCAGTTGGCATTTCTGTGTGGAGTTTGCATGTTCTCCCCATGTTGGCGTGGGTTTCCTCCGGGTGCTCCGGTTTCCCCCACAGTCCAAACACATGCGCTGTAGGTGAATTGAAGAAACTTGGTCGTAGTGTATGAGTGTGTGTGTGTGTGAATGTGAGAGTGTATGGGTGTTTCCCAGTACTGGGTTGCAGCTGGAAGCGCATTCGCTGCGTAAACATATGCTGCAATAGTTGGCGGTTCATTCCGCAGTGGCGACCTCTTAAATAGAGACTAAGCTGAAGGAAATTGAATGAAGGAATGGATAACAGAATTCTATGACCATTTAAAAGAGGAGACTTTTTTATTGCACATTTATATGCACACTCCTACAAAATCAACCCAATCTATCTAAAATGATCAATTCTTTACAAACAGAGCTATTGATTTTATCTGGTGAAATTATTCTCAATATTGCAATATGTATCTGAAAACAAACAAACTAATATTGCATTGTAAGTTTTTTTTCGTTATCTACTTCACTCTTATACTGGGTGCTCTTGTTTCTTCAATTTATTTTCAAAGTCTGAAGTAAATGATCAGTTTTCACTCTTATAATGGCTATTAAATTCAATTCAAGTTTGAACTATTTTAATATTATGCGAAACACAACAGTGTCTTGTTTTTCTCTTAATTACAGGTTTTTAGTTACTGTAAGTCGGGGATTTTTACATTTGGCTAAGAGTGGGAATCTCTATTTTTATATTCATGGTTTCAGATAATTGAGATGTTCACCTTGATTTCCAGCATCCGCACCCAGAATGCTGCTGTCCACACTGCTGTCCAGATCCTCTGACAGAAGAGAGCTGTTGGGGGAGAAAGATGGAGGAACAGAAGACATGGAGTTTCTTCTGACCGCACCGGTGTCCTTTACTGCAGCCTGAGCATCTGACGAGTCCACGGACATCACCTCTGAAACACACAGTACACAGGTGATCAATGTCAGCTCAAGATCAGAGGCAAATATAAGGCAAGCTACACACAGTTCTGGGTCAGAATCAAACAGTATATCTGTGATGTGCAGTGTTTTTAAAGTGTTTTCTCAAATGACTTGATTAACTAATGTTTTTGTTATGACAAAAGCATGATCAGTGTAATCTGACGTTCATGTGTAGTCCCACACCATTGAGGCCATGTTCACACTAATATATTTTTGTTTAAAAAAAAAAGCATTTCTCTCCGTTTTTGGCTTTCGTTCCATGCTGAGACAGAGTTTTTTTAGGAAACAAAACATATCTTATTCGAAAACGCTCTCTGTGGTGGATAAATTTGTGTTGCAGTGTGGACTGTGAAAATGGATACTTTTGAACGATGACGCGTTTTAGTCTTGTGACCAATTCAGCTAACATGGTGGACAAGGCTAACATACAGTCGTGGCCAAAAGTTTTGAGAATGACACAAATATTAGTTTTCACAAAGTTTGCTGCTAAACTGCTTTTAGATTTTTGTTTCAGTTGTTTCTGTGATGTACTGAAATATAATTACAAGCACTTCATGCGTTTCAAAGGCTTTTATCGACAATTACATGACATTTATGCAAAGAGTCAGTATTTGCAGTGTTGGCCCTTCTTTTTCAGGACCTCTGCAATTCGACTGGGCATGCTCTCAATCCACTTCTGGGCTAAATCCTGACTGATAGCAACCCATTCTTTCATAATCACTTCTTGGAGTTAGTCAGAATTAGTTGGTTTTTGTTTGTCCACCCGCCTCTTGAGGATTGACCACAAGTTCTCAATGGGATTAAGTTCTGGGGAGTTTCCATGCCATGGACCCAAAATTTTAACGTTTTGGTCCCCGAGCCACTTAGATATCACTTTTGCCTTATAGCACGGTGCTCCATCGTGCTGGAAAATGCATTGTTCTTCACCAAACTGTTGTTGGATTGTTGGAAGAAGTTGCTGTTGGAGGGTGTTTTGGTACCATTCTTTATTCATGGCTGTGTTTTTGGGCAAAATTGTGAGTGAGCCCACTCCCTTGGATGAGAAGCAACCCCACACATGAATGGTCTCAGGATGCTTTACTGTTGGCATGACACAGGACTGATGGTAGCGCTCACCTTTTCTTCTCCGGACAAGCCTTTTTCCAGATGCCCAAACAATCGGAAAGAGGCTTCATCGGAGAATATGACTTTGCCTCAGTCCTCAGCAGTCCATTCGCCATACTTTTTGCAGAAGATCCATCTGTCCCTGATGTTTTTTTTGGAGAGAAGTGGCTTCTTTGCTGCCCTTCTTGACACCAGGCTATCTTCCAAAAGTCTTCGCCTCACTGTGAGTGCAGATGCGCTTACACCTGCCTGCTGCCAGTCCTGAGCAAGCTCTGCACTGGTGGCACTCCGATCCCACAGCTGAATCCTCTTTAGGAGACGATCCTGGCGCTTGCTGGACTTTCTTGGACGCCCGAAGCCTTCTAACAAGAATTGAACCTCTTTCCTTGAAGTTCTTGATGATCCTATAAATTGTTGATTAAGGTGCAATCTTAGTAGCCACAATATCCTTGCCTGTGAAGCCATTTTTATGCAACGCAATGATGGCTGCACGCGTTTCTTTGCAGGTCACCATGGTTAACAATGGAAGAACAATGATTTCAAGCATCACCCTCCTTTTAACATGTCAAGTCTGCCATTCTAACCCAATCAGCCTGACATAATGATCTCCAGCCTTGTGCTCGTCAACATTCTCACCTGAGTTAACAAGACGATTACTGAAATGATCTCAGCAGGTCCTTTAATGACAGCAATGAAATGCAGGATTTTTTTCAGGATTAAGTTAATTTTCATGGCAATGAAGGACTATGCAATTCATCTGATCACTCTTCATAACATTCTGGAGTATATGCAAATTGCTATTATAAAAACACAAGCAGCAACTTTTCCAATTTCCAATATTTATGTAATTCTCAAAACTTTTGGCCACGACTGTATGTGTGTGAATGAGAGTGTATGGGTGTTTCCCAGTGATGGGTTGCAGCTGGAAGGGCATCCGCTGTGTAAGACATGTGCTGGATAAGTTGGCGGGTCATTCCACTGTGGCGACCCCTGGTGAATAAAGGGACTAAGCCAAAAAGAAAATGAATGAATGAAATGAATGAATGAAATCCAATTCACAGCTGTTAGACATTTTTACAGCAAATTAAATTCCTTAATCGGGAAAAAAAAACTAAAAACAATTACACGATTCCTCATGATAATACCAGGCCATTAGAAAAAATCTTAATCCTGTATGAGTATAAAATTTCATTCTTAATGCTCTTAAAAGGGTCTTAAAAAGTCTTAAATTTGACTTGATGGAACCTGCAGAAACCTTTTTCTAATGTTATGAAACATTTCAAATTCAAATATAATGCTTTTTGTACAAATTGTACAAAAATATATATTTTATTATATTATTAATATATTATTTTACATAAATGCCATTTGCTTCTCAAGTAAAAAAAAAATCACTCCAAATGTATTTTTCTTTATGATTGATGTGTAATATGCACTGTCAGGCTCAGACAGCGCGGCTTCAGAACGGCGCTGCCGAGCATCCATCTGGCGAATCTCCGCTCTCTTCCTAACAAAATGGACGAACTACTTCTGCTCGCACGCAGAAACAAGAACTTTACCAACTCTGCTGCTCTGTGTTTCACGGAAACCTGGCTGAACGAAGCCATTCCGGACAGCGCGTTACACCTACCGGACTTTCAGCTGTACAGAGCGGACCGCGATACGGAGTCAACGGGCAAAACGCGCGGTGGTGGGACATGCTTTTACATCAACAGAAGGTGGTGTACGGATGTAACTGTGTTAAAGAAGATGTGCTGTCCTGACGTGAAAGTGCTTTTCATTAACTGTAAGCCGTTCTACTCGCTGCGGGAGTTTTCCTCGTTCATTCTCATCGGTGTTTATATTCCACCGCAAGCACACGTGAGTACTGCACTGCAACAGCTGGCTGATCTGATCACAGAGACAGAACAACAACACCCGGACTCTGTTTTTATCATTCTCGGTGACTTTAATCAGGCGAAACTCACACATGAGATGCCTAAATTCAAACAGCACATTACATGCCCCACCAGAGACAATAATATTTTGGACCATTGCTACACCACAATAAAGGATGCATATCGTTCCGTCGCCAGAGCAGCTCTAGGACTCTCCGACCACTGCCTGGTTCATCTTATACCAACTTAAAGACAAAAACTTAAAACTACTAAGCCAGTATTAAGGACTGTTGAGAGATGGACCAACGACACAGAACAGGCCTTACAAGGCTGTTTTGAATGCACTGACTGGAGTGTTTTTGAAGCTGCAGCCACCGACTTGGACGAACTCACAGATACCGTAACATCATACATCAGTTTCTGTGAGGAGCTATGCATCCCTACCAGGACCTACTTATCATTTAACAATGATAAACCATGGTTCACACCAAAACTTAGACAGCTGCGTCAGGCCAAAGAGGATGCCTACAGGAGTGGGGACAGGATCTTGTACAATCAGGCAAGGAACACACTGACAAAGGAGATTGGTGTGGCTAAGAAGAGCTATGCCAAAAAGCTGGAAAACCAGTTTTCTGCCAACGACCCGGCATCAGTGTGGAAAGGCCTGAAAGACATCACAAACTACAAGACACCATCCCCCAGCATTGATGGCAATAAACAACTTGCAAACGAGCTGAATAAGTTCTACTGTAGATTTGAGACACCCCACACCCACCCTGACGATCTCTCTACACAGCCATCAACACCTCCAGCCATCTCTCTTTTCCCCCCTGCACTTCAGATCAGTGAGGATAATGTGCGTCAGATCTTCAGGAAACAGAAGAGAAGGAAAGCACCTGGCCCAGATGGTGTTTCACCAGCCTGTCTGAGAACCTGCGCTGACCAGCTGGCTCCCATTTTCTCACAGATCTTCAACAGATCACTGGAACAGCGCAAAGTTCCATCCTGCTTCAAATGCTCCACCATCATCCCAATCCAGAAGAAGCCAAAGATCACAGGACTCAATGACTACAGACCTGTTGCCTTAACATCTGTGGCCATGAAGTCATTTGAAAGACTGGTGCTAGCATATCTGAAGGACATCACTGGACCTTTGCTGGACCCCCTGCAGTTTGCCTATAGAGCAAACCGGTCTGTGGATGATGCAGTCAACATGGGACTGCATTATACCCTACAACATCTGGACAAACCAGGGAACTACGCAAGGATTCTGTTCGTGGACCTCAGTTCTGCCTTTAACACCATCGTCCCATCATTGCTCGAGTACAAACTGACCCAGCTCTCTGTTCCTAGCTCTGTCTGTCAATGGATCACCAGCTTTCTGACAGACAGACAACAGCTAGTCAGAATGGGCAAAATCACATCCGACAGCCGCACCATCAGCACCGGTGCCCCCCAGGGATGTGTTCTCTCCCCACTGCTCTTCTCCCTGTATACCAATGACTGCACTGCAAAAGACCCCTCCATTAAACTCTTGAAGTTTGCTGACGACACTACTGTTATCGGCCTCATCCGGAACGGTGATGAGTCTGCATACAGACAGGAGGTGGAGCGGCTGGCTCTATGGTGCAGATGCAACAACCTTGAGCTGAACACGCTCAAAACGGTGGAGATGATAGTGGACTTTAGGAGAAACCCCCCTGCACTTCCCCCACTCACCATCATGAACAGCACTGTGGCTGCAGTAGAGTCATTCAGGTTCCTGGGCACCACCATCTCTCAGGATCTGAAGTGGGACATTCACATAGACTCTATTGTGAAGAAAGCCCAGCAGAGACTGTACTTCCTTCGTCAGCTGAGGAAGTTCAACCTGCCACAGGAGCTGCTCGTACAGTTCTACTCAGCTGTCATCCAATCCATCCTCTGCACTTCAATCACCGTCTGGTTCGGCTCAGCTGCCAAAACCGACCTCCGTAGGCTACAGCGAATAGTCCGGACTGCTGAACGAATCACTGCCATCACCCTTCCTACACTTCAAGAACTGTACTCTTCCAGAGTGAGTAAAAGGACTCGCAAAATCACTCTGGACCCTTCACACCCAGCACACTTTCTGTTTGAACTGTTACCGTCTGGCCGGCGCTACAGAACACCGAGCACAAAAACAGCCAGACACAGGAAAAGTTTCTTTCCTCAGGCCATCTACCTCATGAACAGTTAATTATTCCCCTACTGTGCAATAAACATGTGCAATACTTTTTCATACGCATTTGTACACAGCACCTTATAACAGTATACAATGCAATACTTTCTCCTACGCATTTGTACACAGCACCTTATAACTTGTATAACTTGTATATTTATAACAAATCTGTACAACAATTCATCATCCAGAGCTCTATTGTCTAACTGCATCTCTGTTTAATGTTTGTCGTATTTTATTTTATTTATTTTTTTTCTATTTATTTTGTGTTGTCACTTGTTACTTTATGTACACTGGAAGCTTCTGTAGCCAAAACAAATTCCTTGTGTGTGCAAGCACACTTGGCAATAAAACCGATTCTGATTCTGATTCTGATTTTAAATACATTTGATTTATTCATCCAGTTTTGCCCAACATTCTGGGTACTACAGATAATACTGAAACAATCTCAACTGAAACATAAAGAGAGGGCAGGGCATATAGTAGCTCCTCCCATAAAAAAACAGCCAATAGCATTTAGTTTTTACCACAGCTCTGCGCTGAAAATGGTTGAGCTCAAGCATCAAATGAAAAGCAAATGAGAAGAGTCTTGAAGGCGGAGCATATCAGACACTAGAGAGCATTTGATTGGTCAGAAGATTTGATGAGATACTGAAATATGAGGTGATGTAAAAAAAAAAAAAAAAAAAAATCATTGATCCATTTAGTTCCCAGTGATGGGTTGCAGCTGGAAGGGCATCCGCTGCGTAAAACATATGCTGGATAAGTTGGCGGTTTATCCCGCTGTGGCGACCCCAAATTAATAAAGGGACTAAGACGAAAAGAAAATGAATGAATGAATGAATGAATGATCCATTTAGGCGGAAGTGACAAACTGCAAGCTTTACATGTTTATATCAGGTTTATATCTTCTAAATGCTAATTTTGTCACTGTTTTGTAGCACACTAGTTTATAGATATCTTTAAACTAACATACTGATACTAACATCCAGAGGTGGAAAGAGTACTGAAAAATCATACTTAAGTAAAAGTACCATTACTTGCCTAAAAATGTAGTGCAAGTAGAGTAAAAGTATCTGTTGTAAATATTACTCAAAGTATGAGTAAAAAGTAGACATTTCAAAAGTACTCAAGAGTAGGGAGTAGTGAGTATAAGCTGTAAAAAGCTGATGCATTTACATGTAATTTGTGGATGTGTGTAAACGTAACATTCTGTAGTGCATTTAGTCATTGCCCAGCAGGCACACAACATCATAAGACGTTAATATTACGTTAGATTTAGGTTGTGATGTCAGGTGACCAAAATTCAATGTCTAGCCAGTGTATAAGGACAACGTTATTTTGATGTCCAATAACGTCGTCAAATGACGTTGATATTTGGTTGATTTTAGGTTGTGCTAATAAATGACCAAAATCCAACGTCGAGCCAGCGTCTTAAACCAATGTCATATTAACATCAAATACTGACATTTATTCGTCAGGTATGGCAACCAAAATCCGACATCCGATAGACGTCATAGTGGTAACGTCCACACAACATCAAGATTTTAGGTTGGACGTTGTTGTCAGCCTGACGTTGGGTTCTGATGTCAACCCGATTTTCATTTCCAAACAAAATGCAATGTCCCCACGAGGTTTGGGCACAACGTCAATCTGACATCATGTTGACGTCTTGTGCCTGCTCATACAGTAAACATCCATCATCTTTTCATCAGTGACATCTAAACAGTCTCTGGGTCAATGTATGTAAAGATTTTGGACATCTTCTTGGACACTTTTAATGCTTCCAAACAGTTTGCTGCAATTATAAATCACCCATGTCTTGAGGTAGTTCATTATGATGCGATTTACCTTCTATGTGTGATTTGATTGGACAGGAATCACAGGACTGATTTTTCTAATCCCCATAGACAAGAGAAAATAAAGTAGTGGATTAAAAGTACCGATACAGCATTAAAAATGTACTCGAGGGAAAGTAAAAGTTCACATTTTTAAAACTACTCAATTACAGTAATTTGAGTATTTGTAATTTGTTACTTTACACCACTGCTAACATCTAAAAAAACCTTATTTTAATTTCACAGGATCTTTAACTACTCTTTTATACACACTCAAAAGTATGAACTTTTTAGTCACAAAATAAAAAAACTGTATATACTTTTCGGGTGTAGTATTGGTAGGTGAATTGTGATGCATCAAAAGACACAATTCAGCACTTTCTCACAAGAGAACAAAAGAGAGAGAGAAAAATCCAACAGAACAGATCAGTGCACTGCCGTCATCATTTCTAATACAGTATTTATGAAGAAAAGACAGCTCATTTGCCATTGTCAGAGCTGTTGAGTCCTGCAGTCAGGTGTGTGTGCGTGTGTGTGTGTGTGTGTGAAGAGCTCAATTACATACACACTCACTGCTGGATTACAGACTGTCATCATCCTAATGCTTTTAACAGAGCACTTCTTCTGTTCAGAGGCTTTGCTGAATAGTCAAGTGAAAACTGTGAAACTCTTGTGTGCTGGATAGGAAAGCACACTGTACAAAATACATGACAAAAAGTCACAACAACATGTCTTTTTACCGTTACTGTTACTTCATTCATTCATTTTCCTTCGCTGGAGCGCAAACCGTATTTTTCCATCCTTAAAATAGCAAAAGTGGATTCAGATATGCCGTTAATGCTTTTGCGCCTTACCTTTACTTGTAAATGAAGCATTGAAATGACCTGAATTACTTTGAAATGAGTTATGTTCTGTCCCATCCTTTGAAACAAGACCTTTAGCTCCAGCATTGGTCGTCAATTATTTATTACTTCCCGATTTGATTAAAAGTCTAATTTTTATAATTTTTTGAGCTGAGATATTACATCCGCCGTTTTGCAGTCAGTCAGAGCAAAACATAAAATAACCAACTCCTTGAACTTTACTTGACTACTTAAGAAGAGCAACCACCGAACAGGAATAACCGTGAGCTCACGCACACCCCCTTCATTGCGGCAGAGCTACTGCCTGCCTCTCTTCATGGGCTCTATTTTAATGATCTAGGCGCAAAGTCTAAAGCGCATGGCACAAAACCATAAAGGTCATGTCCGAATCCACTTTTGCTATTTTAAGGATGGAAAAATACGCTCTGCGCCCTGGCACATGGTCTAACAGGGTTGTGCTTATTCTCTTAATGAGTTATGGGTGTGTCTTGAGCATAACGTGCGTTAAACCAATCAGAGTCTCATCTCCCATTCCCTTTAAGAGTCGGTTGTGTCGCGCCATGGCGCATTTGCTATTTACATGGCGACTTTGTAAGTGGAAAAACTGAACACTTCACTAGTGAGAAAACAGTTAAACAGACCATTTGCAGCGCGAGTATAAAGAACGAGCCTCCTCCAATCGGCCTCTTTACTTTACTTTTAATCTTTACTTTACTCCTTTACTTTGGTGGAGTAAGGAAACGGTGGAAACTCACTCCACTGAAGACATCCATTAGCCTACATATTTAATTTAGTTTGTTAAGCGCAAAGATTTGTTTCAAAACTATTTCTAAATTCAGTTCTAATTTACGAATAAATTAACAATAATAACGAAGTGTGGTCAAAAAACTGAGTTATATCCAAACACACGTCCTGTTCTTATGCCCCATATGGTGATGCAGACGTCTCCAAAACCCGAAAGGTTGACAAATCTAAACTTGTTTTTATTTAAACAAATATAAATATGCAAAATATTGCATAATAAATAATACTGCTAATAATAATAACATTATACAAATGCAGATTGTCATGAATAAACTGAAACAAGCCCCCCGAGGTGAAGGCATGCAGGCAGTGATTTTTATATTTATGTAGAAAATAATACTTTTTGTAACATTTTAATCCTTTAATTGTTTTCATATGTAAAGATATTTGTGTATTGCTGTACATCCTGTGAGTATTAAGCAATGTGTACGCGTTTGGACCTGCAATCTAACGTGAGGCACAGCTCGGTGCTCCCTCACCTCGCTTCCTACGCTGTAATTGAACAGGAATTACGCAAAATACAGCGATTTTGATCATAAAAATGATTGAAATTATTTGAATCATACAGACATTGCATTTATAGCACAGATCAGTGGACACATATTGATTTTACAGGCCCCCTAGTTTTTCACGATTATGTGATCGCTGAATCCAACGCAAAATCAACAAAAAGTCGCCAACTTTAATTTAAATGCTAAAATAATTTAAACAAATGTAAATAATCTCATAAAACATCCAATTCTAAACCATATGATTAAATAATATTTTTTTCAGTTTGCAATTAATTTTCATACATACATATGAAAAGTGACACTGCTGTAGTTAGTTTCTGTTTAGTGTATAATTCAACAACAGTACACTGAAAAACACAGCTCTGCACATGAAATGACGATGATCTGATTTTGAAACTTATACTAAACTATTATTGAAAAAAAAGTGCAGAAAAGTAAACTTTTACTGTGAGAATCAGCATTCACATTCAGGCTTTATAAAGTGCATTAAGGCAAAGCACATCCGAATACAGTACCTGAAGTGCATTCTTCATCTTAGTTTTGTGCTGCTGTTTTTGTTTTGTCCTTGAGTAGAAGCGCTCAGATCTGATCCAACAGCTGCATGTAATGTGACTGATTCTGACAGCAGAGACTGTGGAGAAAGAAATGAATATTAATATTCCGCTCTGAAGCTCCAGACACAGCAAGCTTATGAAATGTGAAGGAACTCAGTTTACTTTCTATGAAATATACTGCATCTGCTGGAGAGAAATAAATGACAGCTGCGGTGAGATATACTGTAGTGGTGAAACTGTCATATACTGCATTATGATGATGATTATGATGAGGCTGTGGATTTGTGACTGACAGCTGTCAAGAAACGCGCTATCAGCAATTATTATGAGATTTTTTATAATACAGAAAAGTGTGAAGCTCAGTGTGAAAATGCACAAATCAGCAATAGCTTAAAAAGAGTTTACCTCCTCTTGACATGCCAGTTTCAGATTTTAATATCAGCATAAATGGAGCCAAGGTTACTGAAAGTACACTGGAAAAAAGTTCAACTAATATACTGTATGTTGAAATGGGGGTGGCACGGTGGCTCAGTGATTAGCACTGTCGCCTCACAGCAAGAAGGTTGCTGGTTCGAGTCTCGGCTGGGTCAGTTGTCATTTCTGTGTGGAGTTTGCACGTTCTCCCCGTGTTGGCGTGGGTTTCCTCCAGGTGCTCCGGGTTCCCCCACAGTCCAAACACATGCGCTATAGGGGAATTGAATAACCTAAATTGGTAAATAGTGTATGAGTGTGTGTGAATGTGAGAGTGTATGGGTGTTTCCCAGTACTGGGTTGTGGCTGGAAGGGCATCCGCTACATAAAACGTATGCTGGAATAGTTGGCGGTTCATTCCGCTGTGGCGACTCCTGAAAAGTAAGGGACTAAGCCAAAGGAAAATGAATGAATGTGTATGTCGAAAGGGTAGTCATTTTAAATAGGAAAACATTAAATGAAAAAAAAGTCAAATAAACACACACACACACACACACACACAAATAATAAACTGTGAAAATTAAATAGTTTAAACAGTGAGAGTTATACAATATATAGAAATGTAATCATAATTATATAAAGTAATTATAATAAGTCATTTACAAAACTAAGTACAAAGTAAAATGTACAGTAAAAGCTTAAAACTATAAAAATAAATAGATGTATAGAAATCAGTAATTTGTACTATACTGTATACTGTAAATAATTATTGATATTGCTTCTGTTAACTTTCTTTTAGATTGTAAAAACAAATTCAGACAGAAACTGATACATTAGCTGTTAAAACTGTAAAAAAGTAAACGCCTCAACTTTGTATAATCTTTCACTATTTTGATTTTTACAGTTTTTTACATTCAACTTTATTAGTTAAAACTGTAAGATGTCTGTTCATGCTAGTAAATACATTACCTAATGAATCTATTATAAAGTGTGACCTTTTAATTATTATTAAAATAGTGCATATAATTTATCATTGCTTGACATTGCAGCCTGTCATTATCAATACAAAATGTATTCAAACAAACATCTATACATATGAAAAGTGACATTGGTGTAGTTAGTTTTTTTTTATTAACTAATAGTTTTAACTTTAATAGTTTTTGTACTTTATTAGTTAAAACTGTAAGATGTCTGCTGTTTTTCTGTCTTTGAACACTTATTATTATTATTATTATTATTATTATTATTATTATTATTATTATTA
>CAIGQV010000001.1:30783455-30799268 GCA_903798115.1 Danio jaintianensis | reverse complement strand
TATTATTATTATTATTATTATTATTATTATTATTATTATTATTATTAGTAGTAGTAGTAGTAGTAGTAGTAGCAAATAGATTAGTACATTCTTGTGATGGAATTGTGATTTGTAAAAAAAAAAAAATCTTTAATAATAAAATAATAAAAATAACAAAAATAAATAAATAAAAATAATAACAATAACAACATTATTAATTATAATAATAATGTCAATAATAATAACGTCAATACTAACAACGACAACAACATACAATATAAATATATTGTGGTGATGAAATTACAATAAAATTACAAAATAAATGTATTAAAAAATAAATTAATAATAATAAAAAAATAATAATAATAATAACACTAATAATGTCATTAATAACAACAACAACAACAACATACAATATGATAATAATAAAAACATTAACGTTAACATTATTATTATTGGCGTCACGGTGCCTTACAGCAAGACGGTCGCTGGTTTGAGCCCTGGCTGGGTCAGTTGGCATTTCTGTGTGGAGTTTGCATGTTCTCCCCGTGTTGGCGTGGGTTTCCGCTGGGTGCTCCAGTTTCCCCCACAGTCCAAACACATGCACTATAGGTGAATTGGGTACACTAAATTGTCCGTAGTGTATGAGTGTGTGTGTGTGAATGCAAGAGTGTATGGGTGTTTCCCAGTGTTGGCTTGCGGCTGGACGGGCTGCGTAAAACATATGCTGGATAAGTTGGAGGTTAATTCCGCTGTGGCGACCCCTGATTAATAGAGGTACTAAGCCAAAAAGAAAATGAATGAATGAATTATTATTATTATTATTACTATTATTATACACAATTCAACCACAATTAAATGCTGACTTATTAGTACAAGCAATTTTTGTGGTTCATCATGTGTTTTCTACAGCGTCTTCATCACGACACATCACACAATCCTAATTTTTGTCTCTGTCTCTGCTCCAGGTTTTGTCTCTGGGTGCCGATGTGCTTCCCGAATACAAGCTTCAGTCTCCGCGAATGGACAAGTTCACCATCCTGCACTACAGCCCATTTAAAGCGGTGTGGGACTGGCTGATCCTGCTGCTGGTCATCTATACAGCCATCTTTACCCCGTACACCGCTGCCTTTCTGCTGGACCGCGAGGAGCAAAAGCGCCAGGAGTGCGGCTACTCCTGTAGTCCTCTCAACATAGTGGACTTATTAGTGGACATCATGTTCATCATAGACATCCTCATCAACTTCCGCACCACGTATGTGAACCTGAACGAGGAGGTGGTCAGCCATCCGGGGAAGATCGCTATCCATTATTTTAAGGGCTGGTTCCTCATAGACATGGTGGCCGCTGTTCCCTTTGACCTGCTCATCTTCGGCTCGGGATCTGATGATGTAAGTGATGCATTTCATATTCAAGCATCCTTGAGGATATTTATGGGCAAAATGATTTATTTAACCCGTGCGTACTGTTCAAATTGACTAGACTTTCATTATGTTGGTGGCTGTTTTTGGCCCATTGACTTCCATTATAATCACATAAAAAAAAAAAAAAATTGTTTACCAGGAAAACCAGAGCCAGGGAAAACCAGCAACTATTAAGAATGCATGACTATATGCTGTCATGGCTTTGCAAATACATTTTTTTTGTTGTAATAGAAGTCAATGAGGCAAAAACAGCCACGAACATAATGAAAGGCTAGTCAATCTGCCTAGAGCAGGGGTGCCCAAACTCTGTCCTGAAGGGCCAGTGTCCTGCAGATTTTAGCTCCAACTTGTCTCAACACACAGGACACCAGCCCTCCAGGACCAAGTTTGGGCACCCCTGGCCTAGAGTGTATTGTTGAATTTTTGAACATTTTCAAAGCATTTTCCCAAAGTATGCGTCAAAATAAGATTTGTTTCCAAAAATCATTCCATTTGCTGAAACAGAGAAAGTTGTGGCCAAATTAAGACTGAAAATCACCCCAGAGTGGATGAAAACATCCCCAACAGCACACAAGGGTTAAATAGTTTCCTTAATCTGAGCAGTTCAAGACTTTGACACACACACATTAAAGAAGCATACTTGCCATCTCTCTCGTTTTCCAGGTAGTCTCCCATATTTCACCCTCCCATTTTGTTATTTCTCCCAGGAAACTCTCGTAATATATATAGCCCAATCTAGTTACGAAAAATCCCTTTTTGTCCGTGCTTGTCAAGTTGCCAGATCTTGTATGAAGCTCATCACCTCACGAAATCTTGAAACATTTAATGGCTCAATCTAGCAACATATGTTACATACTAGTTGTGCTGTTGATTTCTGTGCAGGTGGTAAATGTGGGATTTGAAGGACGGCAGTAGCAGCGTCAGTAGTAGTAGACAACCCCCCTCCTGATATCCATATCGTGACTTACATCCAATTGAAACAGTCTTGAAATGAGACAAATAAAAAATGCAGGGCGAGTGTTTTTTTTTTTTTTGCTAGTTTCAGCCCGGCGTAATTTGTATAGCCCAATCTCGTTATGAAAAATCACTTTTTGTCCACGTTGTCAAGTTGCCAGATTTTGTATGAAGCTCATCACCTCACACAGTTGTCGAAGTATTCAAATCTTGAAGCATTTTTTTACTTCAAACTGGCAACATATGTTACAACCCAGTTGCGCTGTTGATTCGTGTGCAGGTGGTACAGTAGATGCGGGATTTGAAGGCCAGCAGTAGCAGCGTCAGTAGTAGTGGACAACCCCCCTCCTGATATCCATATTATGACTTACATCCAATTAAAACAGTCTTGAAATGAGACAAAGTTGCGCTGTTGATTTCTGTGCAGGTGGTAAATGTGGGATTTGAACAATGGCAGTAGCAATGTCAGTAGTAGTAGACAACCCCCCTCCTGATATCCTTATCGTGACTTACATCCAATTGAAACAGTCTTGAAATGAGACAAATAAAAAATGTAGGGAGAGTGTTTTTTTTTTTTTGCTAGTTTCAGCCCGGCGCAGGTTTCATTTTCATGTTTTGCGCCACATGCATTTGTGCCTATTTGTGCGCTCATGGGTGTGCTGGTATGAATGATTTTATTTGTTCTTTAAAGAGCATGTTAGTGTTATGCGCCTATCCCGTAATTTGTATAGACCAATTTAGTTATGAAAAAACACTTTTTGTCCACGTTTGTCAAGTTGCCAGATCTTGTATGAAGCTCATCATCTCACAAAGTTGTAGAAATATTCAAATCTCGAAAAAATTTTTTACTTCAAACTGGCAACATACATTACAACCCAGTTGCGCTGTTGATTTCTGTGCAGGTGGTACTGTAGATGCGGGATTTGAAGGACGGCAGTAGCAATGTTAGTAGTAGTAGACAACCGCCTTGTACATCCAATTGACACGGTTTTGAAATGAGACAACAAAAAAAATGTAGGGCAGTGCATGATTTAGTCCATTGGGAACTGATTGGATCGTGGGAAGATTGATAAATGGACGAAAGCAGGGTAGAAATGTGACATGCCCTGATAGCCCCGCCCTAAAGAACTGATAGCTCCACTTTAAAGCACTGATAGCCCCGTCTTAAATCCAGACCATGTGACCAGAAGTGAAGAAAAAAAATTCCCTCTCCTCTCATTTTGAGAAATTGTAATTCTCAATTCTCTATTGCTAATTTTAAGAAAGTTATTTACCTATACATCTAGATTACTGGGGCCAGTTGCACCAGCAGTGCGTAAGTTAAAACGTAGCCTAGTTGTGACTTAAAGGGACACTAAGTTAAAATTTACGCACAACTAAATATTTTAGTGTTGCACCACTGAACTTTGGAAATTGGAAAAGTTGCTGTTGGAAAAGTTTTTATAATAGCAATTTGCATATACTCCAGAATGTTATGAAGAGTGATCAGATGAATTGCATAGTCCTTCTTTGCCATGAAAATTAACTTAATCCTGAAAAAAACTTTCCACTGCATCTCATTGTTGTCATTAAAGGACCTGCTGAGATAATTTCAGTAATCGTCTTGTTAACTCAGGTGAGAATGTTGACAAGGCTGGAGATCATTATGTCAGGCTGATTGGGTTAGAATGGCAGACTTGACATGTTAAAAGGAGGGTGATGCTTGAAATCATTGTTCTTTCATTGTTAACCATGGTGAACTGCAAAGAAATGTGTGCAGCCATCATTGCGTTGCATAAAAATGGCTTCACAGGCAAGGATATTGTGGCTACTAAGATTGCACCTAAATCAACAATTTATAGGATTATCAAGAACTTCAAGGAAAGAGGTTCAGTTCTTGTTAAGAAGGCTTCAGGGCGTCCAAGAAAGTCCAGTAAGCGCCATGATCGTCTCCTAAAGAGGATTTAGCTGCAGGATCGGAGTGCCACCAGTGCAGAGCTTGCTCAGGAATGGCAGCAGGCAGGTGTGAGCGCATCTGCACTCACAGTGAGGCGAAGACTTTTGGAAGATGGCCTGATGTCAAGAAGGGCAGCAAAGAAGCCACTTCTCTCCAAAAAAAACATCAGGGACAGATTGATCGTCTGCAAAAAGTATGGCGAATGGACTGCTGAGGACTGGGGCAAAGTCATATTCTCAGATGAAGCCCCTTTCCGAATGTTTGGGGCATCTGGAAAAAGGCTTGTCCGGAGAAGAAAAGGTGAGTGCTACCATCAGTCCCATGTCATGTCAACAGTAAAGCATCCTGACACCATTCATGTGTGGGGTTGCTTCTCATCCAAGGGAGTGGGCTCACTCACAATTTTGCCCAAAAACACAGCCATGAATAAAGAATGGTACCAAAACACCCTCCAACAGCAACTTCTTCCAACAACAGTTTGGTGAAGAACAATGCATTTTCCAGCACGATGTAGTATCGTGCCATAAGGCAAAAGTGATATCTAAGTGGCTTGGGGACCAAAACGTTAAAATTTTGGGTCCATGGCCTGGAAACTCCCCAGACCTTAATCCCATTGAGAACTTGTGGTCAATCCTCAAGAGGCGGGTGGACAAATAAAAACCCACTAATTCTGACAAACTCCAAGAAGTGATTATGAAAGAATGGGTTGCTATCAGTCAGGATTTGGCCCAGAAGTGGATTGAGAGCATGCCCAGTCGAATTGCAGAGGTCCTGAAAAAGAAGGGCCAACACTGCAAATACTGACTCTTTGCATAAATGTCATGTAATTGTCGATAAAAGCCTTTGAAACGTATGAAGTGCTTGTAATTATATTTCAGTACATCACAGAAACAACTGAAACAAAGATCTAAAAACAGTTTAGCAGCAAACTTTGTGAAAACTAATATTTGTGTCATTCTCAAAACTTTTGGCCACGACTGTATAACGGTAGAAAAGAGATGAGTGAGATTAGTTTACAATGAGGAGCTCGCGATAATAATGAAGAATGATCTCCCTCTAACTCACAGCCTTCATTTCTTCCCAAATCTCAAATTTTTTTCGGGTTGTGAAAGAAGAGTTAAATTTTATATCAAGGAGTGTTTTGTGTTAATTGTATCCATAAATTAAAACAAGAATTTCTTCATGACTGAGTTATTCTTCCTGCTCTTTTCTCTTTCATATGTAGGATATAAAAAATTCAAGTTGAATGTTTTGATAACTTCATGTGTATTTCACGTGCATTCACGGCTCGCGATGCAGGTGTGTGCGTCATCTGTTATTTTGACTGACTAATTTAATGTGCTATAAAATGTAATTCATAATTTAATTTTCATAGGACAGTTATATATAGATGCATTAGTTGCAGAATTTTAAAGCAGTTTAACGATTTAAATGCTTTTTATTGGATATTATGTCATTCAATGCGACTACGCTTGACTTTAAGGAGAGCTTACGACCTACTAACTACGGTTTGCCTTAAGAACATGTGGTGCAACCGAAGTGAGAACGAATTTAGTTTCAAACTAGCTAGTAGTTACTAAGCCTCTAGTGCGGACTTTACGTTCCAGTTTAAGAAAGAACTTACGAACAGCTGGTGCAACCCTACCCAGGTCCAAAGTTTTCGAATAGTAAGATTTAAAAAAAATTTTAAGTAGTCTTTTCTGCTCACCAAGACCATTTGATCCATTTGAAGTACAGCAAATATAGTACAAATATGAAATAAATTACCATATAAAATAACAGTTTTCTGTTGGATAAACCACACTTAGGAAATATATATTAAAAAGGAACTTCTTTAACTGTTTATGCATTTCCTTTTTACTCCCAATCAAAAAATGTAAAGGGACTTCACTATGGGTATGTCCAGCCTGATCTCACAAGGAAACTTAACTATTTTAAGTCAGTTTAGTGGCTAATTCATACAAGTTCAGTCGTATGAAAATAACGTACAATTTTTAAAATGAGGCGTGGCATCAAACCCCACCCCTAAACCCAACCATCATTAGGGGATGAGCAAATCGTACTAAAATGTACAAATGAGATTGCAGAAATTCATACAAACTCATACTGAATACATACATACTTATGAGATAGTGTTTGTATGTCAGTTTGGATAACATACAGTCTATTATAAGTTGTGTGAGTGTGTGTAAGTGCAAGCAATAATTTGCTGGTTGCAGTTCTCTGAACAGCGACCAGAGTTTCTAAAATCAAGGGTTTCTGTATTATTACTCTCCATATAAAACAGTTTGCTCATTTGAGACCTAAACTGTCTGTTTACCCTTGTATATATTTGTTTGTTTGCACCATATCCAGATCAGATCAGATCAAATGTAGCGTTCAGGTCAGAAAGCTCTTAGGGTTGATTCTTCCAAACACAACACAACTCTTTCTTTCAGTGAATCAGGGATTACAGCATCAGAATATACTGTATGATGTGTTTCTCTTATTTATTTATTTATTTTTTTGAATGGCTTTCATTTCTGAATCCATTTATTTGGATTACTGGCTTACCAAAGTCAATGATTACGATGAGCGAGAGAGAGAGAGAGAGAGAGAGAGAGAGAGAGAGAGAGAGAGAGAGAGAGAGAGAGAACTGATGTTTGAACAGCTTACAGGCTGAATCTCTGTCTGGATTGGTCTCTTGTTTATGTGGGCACGTCCATCATGTGAGCTTCTGGCACATTACAGCATATGGTTTCCCCATTTTGTGGTTCGTTCCAGCGACGGACGGTGACTCTGTGGAAGCCACACACATGACCTGCGGACACAAGAAACACAGACAGTGGCTTTTAAAATATTAAAGATTAGGACCTACTGGAAATGTCATTATTTGATGGCGTGCGGTATATTTTTAGACTATGGATGGTTTTGCTGCTTGGTCTGGCTTAGTCCAGGGCTCAGCATAAATGAGTACACCTCTTTTTGAAAATTAACATTTTTATTCATTTCTCAGTGAATATAGCCAATCATTTGGTGCATTTAAACAATACAGTCTTATTAAATAGTTATATCCAATAAAATAAGGTTTTGGTCAGCTAACATCTTTAGGAATAGAAAGATAATACATTTAAATGAGTTATTGCAAAAAAATAAAAATAAATAACAATACATGTTTACAAAAGTACAACAAACATCAATGTTTTTACCTGCTAGAAGGTATACCATGCTAGCAATGTGCCAAATCTTGGATGTTAGAAACATTAACAACATGTTAAATGTTAATTCAAGTTAGCAGTAAGCTAACAAGTAGCTAAAAATAACATTAGCAACATGCTAAAGCATGGTAACGTTGACCTACTCATCTTCGGCTTGGGATCTGATGATGTAAGTGAGACATTTTACCCTAATTTTGCTCACAAAATGGTAAATTGTTAAAAACATGCTAACGTGCTAATCATGTTAACCCTTTTAGACCATGCGCGACAACAATTTTTCCCATCTTTAAAATAGCAAAAGTAGATTCTGACACGCCCTGGGAGAAACTGCGCTGTGCGTTTTAGACCATACGCGTAGATTGTTAAACTAGAGCCCCATATAACAAACATCAATGTTTTACCTGCTAGAAACATGCTACAGTATATCATGCTAACAATGTGCCAAATCTTGGATGTTAGAAACATTAACATGTTAAATGTTAATTCATGTTAGCAGTATGCTAGCAAATAGTTAAAATAACATTAGCAACATACTAAATAATTATAACTTCGACCTGCTCACCTTCGGCTCAGGATCTGATAATATTAATTCTTTACATTTATATAGCGCTTTTCTAGACACTCAAAGCGCTTTACACAATGGGGGGGGGGTCTCCTCATCCACCACCAGTGTGCAGCATCCACCTGGATGACGCGACGGCAGCCATATTGCGCCAGACCGCACACCACACACCAGCTGATTGGTGGAGAGGAGACAGAGTGATGAAGCCAATTATCATATGGGGATGGTTAGGAAGCCATGATGGACAGATTGGGCCAGGATGCCGGGGTTAAACCCCTACTCTTTTTCGAAGGACATCCTGGGATTTTTAATGACCACAGAGAGTCAGGACCTCGGTTTAACGTCTCATCCGAAAGACAGATGATGTAAGTGAAGCATTTAACCCTAATTTTGTTCACATAATGGTAAATTGTTAAAAACATGCTAACGTGCTAATCATGTGAACCCTTTTAGACCATGCATGACAACCATTTTTCCCATCTTTAAAATAGCAAAAGTGGATTTGTGCATGCCCTAAGAGAAACTGCGCTGTGCGTTTTAGACCATACGCGTAGATTGTTAAACTAGAGCCCCATATAACAAACATCAATGTTTTACCTGTTAGAAACATGCTACAGTATATCATGCTAGCAATGTACCAAATCTTGGATGTTACAAACATTAGCAACATGCTAAATGTTAATTAATGTTAGCAGTATGCTAGCAAACAGTTAAAAACATACTAGAAACATACTAAAGCATGGTGACTTCGACCTGCTCACATTCGGCTTGTGATCTGATGATGTAAGTGAGACATTTAACCCTAATTTTGCAAGCAAAATGGTAAATTGGTAAAAACATGCTAATCATGTTAAATAAGCTTTTTCTTGCTAATATTTTTCCCCAACATATTAATTTGAGTATACAAATTTTTGATTGTGATCTTAGATTGTTAGATTAGTTCCAGTTTTGTCTTTGGTACTGAATAATCTTATGTATATACACATATATTGTAAAGTGTCCTATAGAAAATATAAATTTAAAAGAGAGATCTGTGAGGGGTGTACTCGTTTATTCTGAGCACTGTATATTGCTTTTATTGGGATGGTGTTTTCTCAGGGTTTTTTTTTGCATGCTCACAGTTTTTCAGCTTCAGCCGTCCAGCGGTGTCGAAGATCAGCCAATTAACAGAGCTCTCGCTTCCAGCATTCCTGCAGGCGCCGCACATCTGTCGCAGAGCTGGAAAAATCTGTGTGTTTCTGTGCTCTGAAGTGCCTGAAAAGTGTGATGTTTCTGCAAGAATAATCTCACATTTTTCACAGCCCGACAATAAGTTTTGTCAAGTAGATCCAAAATAACTATTACTTTACACAGGGCTCCCACTATAAGCCAAATGTCAATTTTACCTCTCTTTCACTGCCCAAAAAGCAGACCTTCCATGATATGAGCTTGAGCAGACAAAAAGGAAAGTATATCTTTAATTGTGTAGCATCACAACACATCTGTTTAGGACACGATGCTAAAGCCTGAAGCAAAACTGGATGAATTGAAATGCCTTATTAAGACTTTAAATACATGTCAAAATACTGGTTGCAGAGGCAAAATAAATAAATAAATAAATAAATAAATATTCAACCTAATTAGCTATATTTCCAATTCACATCAATCTAAGAGTTTAAACGTGACAAAATACCAGTTGCAGAGGCTAAATTAATTAACTATTTTTGTCATAAACATTTGCAACATGTTAAAAGATAAATCATGTTGGCAGTATGCTAGCAACTTTTAACTTGCTTGAAATAGCATTAGCAACATACTAAAGCATGGTAACTTGCTAGCAAATGTTAAATGATGTTAAAAGCATGCTAATTATATTAACATGATAAAATTTTAGCTTTAATATTAGCTATTTGTTATTAGCATAATGTCTTCTGGAGCTATGTGCTAAATCACAATAGAAACATGCTAGCAACATGCTGACAGCAAGTTGTAAATGTTGGAAACATGCTAACAACTTGTACTAAAACATGTTTGCAAACTTTTCAAAAAGTTAATCTAAACTTTTCAAGAGCCGGAAGACTTTACTCATCTATTTAACCTGCTAGAAACATGCTAGCAATGTGCTAGATCGCAATAGAAACATGTTAGCAATGTGCTAAAACATGCTAACAGCAAGTTAGAAATGCTAAAACATTAGAAATATGCTAGCAACTTGTACTAAAACAATATTGCAACCCTTTATTGACTTTTCATTCAAGGGGATTGTTACAATCTTTGCGGTTAGATTATAACATTGATACAACATTTATTAACAAATTAAATAACTCTTTTACACCAATCTAAGACTTTAAATACATGTCAAAACACCTGTTGCAGAGGCTAAATAAATTTGCAACCTAATTATTATTATTATTATTATTATTATTATAACCTTTATTTTACCAGGAAAGACACATTGAGATTAAAAATCCCTTTTACAAGAGCGTCCTGGCCAAGATTAGGCAGTACACATGTCACATGGGTTTAACAGACAATAAACAAAAAACAATTGACAGTTAACATGAATCACACATTGACAAACAAACTATTCAAAACATCTACAAGCCTGTGTTTCAATTTCTAAATCATTAATACTCTTTTTTAAAAAGCATTTAGTGAATTCAATTCTTTAAACTGCAACTTTGTTTGTAGATTATTCCATGCAAAAGGTGCTGCGTATTTAAAAGCCTTTTTTCCCGTCTCAGTCCGCACTTTAGGAACAGACAGCAAATAAATATCCTGTGACCGAAGGCCATAGCTAAGGACAGGTTTTTTACAAATGTAATTCTGTAGATATGATGGGAGTAAACCCACTATAGATTTGTAAACAAAGATATGCCAATGCTTGAGCCTACGAATGGACAAAGCAGACCAACCTACCCTAGTATACAACGAATATACAACATTTAGTATACAACAATTGTATACTATATATACAACAATTAGCTATAATTTCAATTCACATCAATCTAAGACTTTAAACACGTGACAAAATACCAGTTGCAGAGGCTAAATTGATTGTTTTTTAACAAACTTTAAACTGTTTATTGTAGTAAAAACTAAAGTATAATACAGCATTTATTAAAGTTCACAATAGGTAATACTATAGTATGCTGTAGTTTTCATTAACAAAGTGTTATAAACATTAGAATATATACAATACACTTTACTATAGTATGGTTCAAAAACAATGTAGTATTTATTTACTACATGTTACTATAGTATTTTTCAAGGGGGTTATCAACAAGAAGTTTTTAATCATTTATAACATTCCTTTGTAATATACACTCATCGGCCACTTTATTATGGTACACCTGTCCAACTGCTCGTTAACGCAAATTTCTAATCGGCCAATCACATGGCAGCAACTCAATGCATTTAGGCACATGGTCAAGACGATCTGCTGCAGTTCAAACTGAGCATCAGAATGGGGAAGAAAGGTGATTTAAGTAACTTTGAACATGGTTGTTGGTGCCAGACGGGCTGGTCTGAGTATTTCAGAAACTGCTGATCTACTGGGATTTTCAGGCACAACCATCTCTAGGGTTTACAGAGAATGGTCCGAAAAAGGGAAAATATCCTGTGAGTGGCAGTTCTGTGGGCGCAAATGCCTTGTTGATGCCAGAGGTCAGAGGAGAATGCCCAGACTGGTTCCAGCTGATAGAAAGGGAACAGTAACTCATACAGCTTCTTGTTACAACCGAGGTCTGCAGAAGAGCATCTCTGAACGCACAACACATCCAACTTTGAGGTGGATGGGCTACAGCAGCAGAGGACCACCCCGGGTGCCACTCCTGTCAGCTAAGAACAGGAAACTGAGGCTACAATTCACACAGGCTCACCAAAATTGGACAATAGAAGATTGGAAAAACGTTGCCTGGTCTGATGAGTCTCCATTTCTGCTGCGACATTCGGATGGTAGGGTCAGAATTTGACATCAACAACATGAAAGCATGGATCCATCCTGCCTTGTATCAACAGTTCAGGCTGGTGGTGGTGGTGTAATGGTGTGGGGGATATTTTCGGGCCCATTAGTACCAATTGAGCATCATGTCAACACCACAGGCTACCTGAGTATTGTTGCTGACCATGTCCATCCCTTTATGACGACAGTGTACCCATCTTCTGATGGCTACTTCCAGCAGGATAACGCACCATGTCATAAAGCGTGAATCATCTCAGTCTGGTTTCTTGAACATGGCAGTGAGTTCACTGTACTCAAATGGCCTCCACAGTCACCAGATCTCAATCCAATAGAGCACCTTTGGGATGTGGTGGAACGGGAGATTTGCATCATGGATGTGCAGCCGACAAATCTGCAGCAACTGCGTGATGCTATCATGTCAATATGGACCAAAATCTCTGAGGAATATTTCCAGTACCTTGTTGAATCTATGCCACGAAGGATTAAGGCAGTTCTGAAGGCAAAAGGGGGTCCAACCCGGTACTAGTAAGGTGTACCTAATAAAGTGGCCGGTGAGCGTATTCATATAGTTTTATTTTTAAAAGTATTTGCATTTGAATAGGTATTTATGTATCAATGTATTCATGCATCATATTTTTTTAAGCCATGACTCTTCAGTGCAGTATAGAGAAAAAATATCATGCTTTCATTCCCAACACATGACTCCTACACTGAGGGCATTTTATGGTCAACTGAAGCCTCTGTGTTCAGCCAGATGTATCTGATCTGCTGGTCAGTGGTCAGCATGGTGTCTGCATGTTTGTGCACTACTTCGGGAATGAGCAGAGGTGGGAAGATGGCAGGTGCCACAAATGCATCTCATTTACAGCAGATAAAAAAAAAAAATCATTTAAAAAAACACCAGCGCTGACCACAGCTGCAATGATATTCAACATGAGATGATGATATTTGACAGGTTTCTATGATACATTTGAAGTCATTACCAATACAATATACAGGTGCATATACAGTATAGCAATTTAAAGCCTTGTTAGCATCAACGTCCGCTAGATACATGTACTGTCAGCAAAGTGTGCATGTTTGATATATGTTAACAAAAGGGCAGCAAAGCGCAAACATCAATGTTTAATATATTAATATATAAAATATTAGCAGCAGCAGTATGTTAAAACATTTAAGAAATATACTAGATTAGGGTAAGATTAGTCTTGCATAGCCAGGCTGATGACTGAAGTGTGATTACCATATATATATATTTATATATATATATATATGTATTATTAGCATAATGTCTTCTGGAGCTTACTATATTTTGGCTTCACATACTGTAACAACAGCAAGATCCTTGCAAAAATACTACAACATTCAATAAGCCTGCTAAAACCTGCTAGAAACTTGCTAGCAATGTGTTAAATCACAATAGAAACATGATAACATGCAAACAGCAAGTTGTAAATGTTAAAATATTGGAAACATGCTAGCAACTTGTATTAAAACATGTTTGCAAACTTTTGAAAAAGTTAATCTAAACTTTTCAAAGCTGAAAGACTTTACTCTTCTAGTTAACCTGCTAGAAACATGCTAGCAATGTGCTAAATCACAATAGAAACATGTTAGCAAGATGCTAAAACATGCTAACAGCAAGTTATAAACTGAAATGTTCGAAATATGTACTAAAACATGTTTGCAACCCTTTATTGACTTTTCAATAAGATATTCTAAACTTTTCTAAAGCTAATAACATGCTGATTACTTGTATTAAAACATGTTTGCAAACTTTTTCAAAAAGATATTCTAAACTTTTCAAAAGCCGAAAGACTTTATTCGTCGAATTAATCTGCTAGAAACATGCTACCATAAAATAATACATGTTGAAATGTTTTTCATTACTTTATTACTTTTGTTTTCTTTACCTTTTTATTACTTTATTAATTTTTTTAATGCATATTTGTAGGTGTTTTAGCATAATGTCTCCTGGAGCATACTGTATTTTGGCATTACATACTATAACAACAGCAATATTCTAGAAAAAAAGACTACAAAATTCAATAGGCCTGCTAGAAACATGCTAGCAATGTGCTAAATCACAAAAGAAACATGCTAGAAACATGTTAACAGCAAGTTGTAAATGTTAAAATGTTGGAAACATGCTAGCAACTTGTACTAAAACATGTTTGTAAACTTTTCAAAAAGATATTCCAAACTTTTCAAAAGCCGAAAGACTTTATTCATCTATTTAACCTGCTAGAAACATGCTAACAATGTGCTAAATCACAATAGAAACATATTAGCAACGTGCTAAAACATGCTAACAGCAAGTTATAAAAACTGAAATGTTAGAAATATGTACTAAAACATGTTTGCAACCCTTTGACTTTTCAGTAAGATATTTGAAACTTTCCGCAGCCAAAAGCATGCTAGCAACTTTTACTAAAACATGTTTGCAAACTTTTCAAAAAGGTATTCTAAACTTTCGAAAGCCGAACGACTGTACTCATCTAGTTAATCTGCTAGAAACATGCTGGCAATGTGCTAAACCACAATAGAAGCATGTTAGCAACGTGCTAAAACATGCTAACAAGCAAGATAAAAAAAGCTGAAATGTTCAAAATATGTACTAAAACATGTTTGCAACCCTTTATTAACTTTTCAGTAAAATATTCTAAACTCTTCGTAAGCCAAAAACATGCTAGCAACTTTTACTAAACATGTTTGCGAACTTTTCAAAAGCCGAAAGACTTTACTCGTCTAGTTAACCTGCTAGAAACATGGTAGCAATGTGCTAAATCACAACAGAAACATTTTAGCAACGTGCTAAAACATGCTAACAGCAAGTTATTAAAGCTGAAATGTTTGAAATATGTACTAAAACATGTTTGCAACCATTTATTGACTTTTCAGTAAGATATTGTAAACTTTTTTTAAAGCCAAAATCATGCTAGCAACTTTTACTAAACATGTTTGCAAACTTAAAAAAAAAAAAAAGTTAATTTAAACTTTTCAAAAGCCAAAAGACTTGTCTGACTTTTTAGTACAACATTCTAAACTTTTTGAAAGCCACAACATGCTAGCAACATGTTAGCAACGTGCTAAAACATGTTAACAGCAAGTTCTAAATGCTGAAATGTTGGAAATAGGCTATCAATGTGCTAAATCATAATGTAAACATGTTAGCAATGTGCTAAAACATGCTAACAGCAAGTTATAAAAACTGAAATGTTCAAAATATGTACTAGCAACTTGTACTTAAACATGTTTGCAAACTTTTCAAAAACTTATTCGAAACTTTTCAAAGCCAAAAGACTTTACTCGTCTAGTTAACCTGCTAGAAACATGTTAACAATGTGCTAAATCACAATAGAAACATGTCAGCAATGTGCTAAAATAAGTTAACACCAAGTTATTTCAGTAAGATATTCTAAACTTTTCAAAAGCAAAAAACATGCTAGCAACATGTTAACAACGTGCTACAACATGCTAACAGCAAGTTATACATGCTGAAATGTTAGCAATATGCTAAAAATGTTAACACCAAGTTATACATGCTGAAATGTTAGCAATATGATAAATATGTTAACACCAAGTTATAAATGCTGAAATGTTAGAAATATGTATGTACTAAAACATTATTGCAGCCCTTTATTAACCATCAGTAAGAAATTCTAAACTTTTCAAAAGCAAAAAAACATGTTAGCAACGTACTAAAATATGCTGACAAAAGCAAGTTATACATGCTTAGAAATATGCTTTTACATTATAACATTTAAATGTTAGAAACATGTTAGCAATGTGCTAAAACATGCTAACAGCAAGTTATA
>CAIGQV010000001.1:30753041-30765759 GCA_903798115.1 Danio jaintianensis | reverse complement strand
GTGTGTGTGTGTGTGTGTGTGTGTGTGTGTGTGTGTGTGTGTGTGTGCGTGTGTGTGCGCGTGTGTGCGCGTGTGTGTGTTTGCTAAGGACTGTCTGATGTTTACCATTGTGTCGGTCAGTGGCTCATGCTGGATCTCCTGGGTGGATGTGCCATTGTTGTTCTTCAGCACATGAGCTGAGGGGAAAAGAAACGTATGCATTATTGTTGTTTGAGAAAATGTTAAATGTCAAACAGATGAGCAAAATCTAGAAACGTTCCTTTGTGCTGGTTTACATTGCGAGCCATTCAGTGTCTAGAAAACATGTCTGATATGAAGAGGCTGCTGACATTTCTATTAAGTGTCTCCTGCTGGATGCGTTTGAGAGAGAGAGAGAGAGAGAGCGAGAGAGAGAGAGAAAGAGAGAGAGAGAGAGAGAGAGAGAGAGAGAGAGAGAGAGAGAGAAAGAGAGAGTTTTATAGCTGACAACCTATAGAGGCTATCTGCAGGTTTCTAAGTTATGTTTAAGACTTTTCAAGAACTTTTTAGTACCACACACACTCAAAAAATGACTTTTGCTGCTTGTTCAAACTACATATTTAATATGAGTTGAACCAAAACAATTCTTAAGTTTTTTCTTTTGGACAACTTAATTATTTTATGTTCAATCCACTTAAATTTGTAAAAATTGTAAGCTGTTTGGACAGAACTGTGTGTAGTATAATGTGTCCACTGTCATATTGGAGTGACAAAACACAACAAGTCTCTTTTTAAATTTCCTGATGTTAAAATAGGATCCAAATCCCTCCCATTCTGAGGCCCACCGCATCGTGACATAGGAGTGCGGTTTCCCTGCCCACCGAATTGATTAACAGCCGCGTATTAAAATGTCTCCGTAGTAACGCATATAATCATATCAACAAGCAACTGGGATTAAAAGATCTGTTCGGCTCTCTGTGATCATCAATCATCATCAGATGTGATCAAGAATGAGTTTTATAAGTTTAAAACGTTTTTAAAACAGTGCATGGTTGTAATGCGTTTGTAATGTAATGTAATTACAGCGATTTTACCATCTTTACTACATCACCACAGCCGCATGTCAGTACAATTAGAAAAGACGCTTCAATCCCGGGTTGTGGATGTTAAATCAGGTTTATTTTGTACATTAACATAACTGATATTTATACTGCAGTGGATGTTAACGTGTATCCTGTCACATTTGCTGTGCAAAGTTAAACGCACGTGCTGTGTATGTGTCTATGTGTATCCGCTGTGTTTCTGTGTGTGTGCATGAACATGGTAACGACATTGTGTATGACTCGTTGCAGAAAGACTTGAATTAACTCCACAACAAATACATTAAATAATCATTGGGAAAGCTCTTACTGTAGTATTTCTCACAAACGTTACGTGAGATCTGCTTCCTTCATGTCTGTCACTGTGCTGTTTATCTGACGGAGCCGAGGTAGAGATTGAGGCACACTCTGACAGGCACGTGGGAACAGTGGGCGGGGAGAACTAGCATTAAAGGCACAGGCAACAAAAACAGCTACACAGAGTTCAGAGCAGAAAATCCAATATTTTGAAAGGTATAATAAATAATCTGATGGGTGTTTTGAGCGGAAACTTTACAGACACAGGTGCCCTTTAAGACAATTTTATAGTACAGAATTTGCACAAAAAAAAGCAAGCAACACAAACAATTACAACCCAGGCTGATATTAAATATGTGCCCAGGACTAGATTTTTGAGAACCGACAAATATGTACCCTGGACTACATTTTCTTTCAGTTTTTGTTTTCACAAATCCACTAGAGGACGCCATGTACATTCTCAAATACATTACTGGGGCACGTTTTCTTATACATATTTTCCAGATTCAGATTTTAAGTGGATTTGAAAACGGAATCAAAATCTTATTGGGTCTGTTCGGTAGCATTTTAAGACTCTTAAAACATAGATTTAAGACATTTTAACACTAATTAAGACTAATATTGTTATGATTTTGTCCTCCTAGTCTCAGTGCACTCAGACTATTTGCATATACTATAGGAATAGTATGCTATTTTTATCCCAGTCATTTAGTCGTAGGTTTACATGTGAAAGTGAGCTCCTGCTGTTGAGTAATTCTGCATCATGAAGTAAATGAAGAGAATTATGAGCATTTCCTCCTGATGTCAGAGAGCCAGTGTGTGTGTGTATATCTGACAGGTGTTTTCACTATAAAAGCAGTGTTTTCATCAAATGAATATTCGGGCTGCTCATTATAGGGTCAGAAACAAAGCGCAGTGCAGACAGCCGTAAGGGAAACGTTCTCAAAGCTCACAGTATTTATGCTGAAACGCTGTCGAACTGGAGCTGAACTCTTGGTTTAATGATGTTCTCTGGATGCATTAAAGAGAGAAAGAGCTTCTTTGTGTCTGGGATATAGAGAGCTGCGAGATCCCTCATGAACGGCTGGGTTTAATGTCACCTGCAGCTCAGTCACGTCTCTCTTATTTAAAGCAGGAGCACTCAGAGGGCCTGACATTTACACGGGAAGAGATCCAGCTGAGATAAACCACTACTTCAGTGGACTTCTGTGTAGCAGATTTGGCCATTTGTGACAAGAAAACCAGTTATAAAAGTGTCAATTATTTTGGAAATTAAGGTGTACAGTTGAAGTCAGAATTATTAGCCCCCGTTTATTTTTCCCCAGTTTCTGTTTAATGGAAATAATTTTTTTTCAACACTTTTCTAAACATAATAGTTTTAATAACTCATTTCTAATAACTGATTTCTTTTATCTTTGCCATGATGACAGTAAATAATATTTGACTAGATATTTTTCAAGATACTAGTATTTAGTATACATATATGCATATACATATATATATATATATATATATATATATATATATATATATACACATATATATCGCTTAAGCGGGCTAATAATATTGACCTTAAAAAATTCAAAACTGCTTTTATTCTAGCCGAAATAAAACAAATAATAAGAAAAAATATTATAGGAAATACTGTGAAAAATTCTTTGCTCTGTTAAACATCATTTGGGAAATATTTGAAAAAAAAAAAGAATAAAATTCACAGGAGGGCGAATAATTTTGACTTCAACTGTATATATCGCCTGAAAGCTGAATGAGCATTGCATTGATGTATGGTTTGTTAGGATTGGACAATACGTGGCTGAGATATAACTATTTGAAACTGTGAGAAACAATGAGAATTGAAAATTGTCATTAAAAAGGTTTAATTAATTTCTTAGCAATGCATATTACTAATCATAAATTAAGTTTTGGGTCACACTTTATTTTGATGGTCCGTTTGTTGAATATAAGTTACGTTGCATCTACATGCCAACTAATTCTCATTAGATTATAAGTAGACTGTTAGGTTGGGGTTGGGGTTGGGGTTAGGGTTAGTGTAAGTTGACATGTACTTGCAAAGTTTCTTATAGTCAGTTAAATGTCTATTGAAGGAGCAGTATCAACAGATATTAAGCAGACAGTCTACTAATACTCAAATGGACCATCAAAATAAAGTGTTACCAAGTTTTGTTATATTTACAGAAGGAAATTTACAACATATCTTCATGGAACATGATCTTTACCTAAAGGTGCAGTATGTAAGTTTGAGACGCCGTGGTTGAACTAGGTATTGCAAGTCAAATTCAAAATGCTTTTTCAGAAAACCAGTTACAGGTGTCAATTTTGTGGAAATTAAGATGCATACATCACCTGAAAGCTGAATAAGCATTGCATTGATGTATGCCAACTGACCCAGCCGAGGCTCGAACCAGCGACCTTCTTGCTGTGAGGCTATCGTGCTACCCACTGCGCCACCATGACGCCCAGTAATTCATATTACTAATCATAAATTTAGTTTTGATATATTTACAATAGGAAATTTACAATATATCTTCATAGAACATGATCTTTACCTAAAGGTGCAGTATGTAAGATTGAGACCCTGTGGTTGAACTAGGTATTGCAGGTCAAATTCAAAATGCTTTTTCAGAAAACCAGTCGCGTGTCAATTTTGTGGAAATTAAGATGCATACATCACCTGAAAGCTAAAATAAGCATTGCATTGATGTATGGTTTGTTAGGATTGGATAATATGTGGCTGAGCTATAACTATTTGAAACCGTGAGAAACAATGATAATTGAAAATTGTCATTAAAGTGGTCTAAACTAATTTCTTAGCAATGCATATTACTAATCATAAATTAAGTTTTGTTATATTTACAGTAGGAAATTTACAATATATCTTCATGCATCTTTACCTAAAGGTGCAGTATGTAAGATTGACACCCAGTGGTTGAACTTGGTATTGCAGGTCAAATTCAAAATTCACCCGGCCCCTTCCTCTGACGGCTACACACAAACCAGGCTTCCAGATTGACTCACACCAACAAAAGCATGCCTGACTATCGAGCCTACACCATAACTACATGCGACGAGATGCAACAAAAGGAATCTTTTTCATGTTTAAAGGAGTTTTGTCCAAAAAAAATTTTTAAATCATCCCAAATTTCTATTTTAAAAACAGTTTCTATTATCAAATAATTACAGCCATGGCGAGTTCAAAACATTTCAAATTCGCACTGACTGATCTGCAAAAAATGAAACGCTGCATCACAGCTGTCATGTCACATGTTGTTTTCAGCAGCATGCAGGAATAGATAGTATAAAAGCATGTATAAATAATTTAAAAATGCGAAGAAGAAGACCAATCACAAAACGGTATGCAAATATGTAGAATGAAAAGCAGCTAGAATTCACTATGCACATATAGTGACAGTCACTTACTCTTTGTACACTGATTTTTCTTCTTACCTTCTTTATTTTCTTTATTTAATGTTAGTTAATGTATTCATTTTCTAAAATATGACCCAGAACAACATAACCACAAAAGTGTCCATTTTTTGAAACTAAAATAATAAGCTTTCCATTGATGCTATTGCCAAAAATATACCTGTACAGCATAAGACATGGGATAACATAAGATAAGAAAATAAATTCTACTTAAGTTCCATTTTAAGTTCTTTTTATGCATTTTACTTCTTTTTTTGATCCACCAAACGACTCATTTATAGCCCTGATTCTTGTATTTTCCTAGTGCTGCAGTTGAACTTTTAAGTAAATGAAGGTTATTAAAATCAACCCAGTGCATATGATTAGTGTTATTATTATTTTACAAAATAAACAAATACAATCTACTTCAGAGCTTCTCTAAGTCCTTCTCGAGATACGGACCGCGAGGGTATTCAATCCGGACCCGACTCCATATCGTATTGCAAGATCATGCGTAAAGGATTCAAATTGTGGATTTCCTTCATTGATAAATGCATAAACCTTGTAAATCAACAGTTTAGTTGTTTGATTTTTGAAAAAAAAAAAAAAACGAGCAGAAATAAAATAGAAGGCAAAATATTCAATGTTTTCCTGCGTGACTCTGTTGTTATGACACCAATGATCATACGAAGCTTCACGTGATCGAGCAGGCTAATCGCGCGCACGCCTGCTTAACACACCGCAGCAAAGCGGTCATTTGAATGAATGATGTCGGTCACACAAAAATTGATGAAGAGAATCGACAGTTCAAAGTTGAATGGACAGATAAGTATGCCTTTATTTTGCCACAAGCCAGCACAAAATCATTCTACTTGATTTGTAATGAGACAATTGGAGTTAAAGTGGAAAAAATGGAAATGTGAAACGCCACTATGAAACACGGACATTTTGAATGGCAGTATCCACAAAATACAGATATAAGACCGCAAAACTACAACACCTAAAGTTTTCATTACACACCTTTTGTATTTTTCATCTTTTTTTGGAGAGAGGTCTGGATGCAGACCTGGTGCAGTTGCAATCTGAGCTGCAATGCTTTTTAATGCCCACATCTAACCCATTGTGTCTGACATTGCATCTCTGAGATATGCAATCTCAGCTTGCATCATCATGGCTGCATCCAGATACTACTGGCCTACCTTTTGTTTTTGTACAAAAATGCACTTATATTAGTGGTTTTGCCACATTTACATTGTATTTAATGTGTTTTGAATGCAAATGCCACTTTATAAAAAATAAAAAATAAAGTGTTGACTGAGTGTGATGCATGTTATGGATGTTTATTAAAAACAAGTTATGTAATATCAATTGTTCCGGCCCTTTGACCTTAATAAAAATTCAGATTTGGACCTTTTAATGTAAACATTGAGAACCCCTGATCTACTTTCTCTTCCACAGTTCAGCTCAGCGTAGGATTAGAGCAAAACTAGTATAGCGTGCTAAACATGACCATCTGCATCTCTGCCATTCAGATTCAGGCAATATTGCAATTAAACTTGACCTCATTCAAGTTGAACTGTCCGCTGTGCATTTCTGGGCATTCCTGTGCTTTAGATGCTAGCATCAATCATTGAATCGGATTAGACCATTAGCATCTCGCTAATGGCCAAATCTGTGACAATTTTACCATTTAAAGTTGGACTCTTCTGTCATTATAGTTTCTAGTCATATTGGCCAACTTTTCCTTTTCCATTGGTCTTAGTATACAGAAGAGTCTATACAGAACTGGCTATACAGAAGAGCTTTAAATGGCAAAATTATTAAAATTCTTTTCCTGCAAGTTTTCCTGCAAAACGCTTATGGTCTAATCTGATTCAATGATCTATGCTAAGCTAGGGCTGGACAATAATTCGATATTAATATACATCGCGATAGATTTTTTTTTTTTCAATAATGGTGATATTTCCGATATTTCAATATACATTTGCATATATATATTTCATCATATATATATAATTTTATACATTATCATTGGTCACTGAATGATGTGAGTCAGTGCTCAGTCGTCAGAAAGAGCGTGATGTCACTTGCATGATGACGTACATCACAGACACGCTGCCAGCGCTCAGCAGTTGGTTAAGCTACAAAATGAGTGCCCTGAATACAGATGTGAATGAACAAGCTTCCACATGTAAGAATGCAGACGAAATAGTTGATAAGAGAGGAAAGACTAATTCAGTGGTGTGGAAGTAGTTCGGCTTTTAAGTTCCGATAAACTTCAGGCTTCGGTGCTCTGCTAAATGTTCCGGAGAGTGGTGCCGACTAGCAGTGGGAACACATCAAATCTGTTCCACCATTTGAAGCAGTTCCACCCGATAGAACATACTGAGAGTCAGAAGATGAGGCATCATAAAAGTTTAATCCAACCTGTCGCCTAACCACCACCATCAACCTCCCCGACACCGAAACCAGCTGTGTCAAAACAGCTACCTTACAACAAACAGTCTAAACATCATAAAGACATTACTAGGGCCGTTACAAACTTCTTGGCTAAGGACATGATGCCATTTAGTATGGTGGATGGCGAGGGCAAAATGATGTCAGTCATTCACCCCCGATTCAAGCTCCCTAGTCGAAAATATTTTTCACGCACAGCTATACCTGCACTTTATGGTGAAGTTAGGGACAGGGTGGGGTAACACTTTATTTTGATGGTCCATTTGAGTATTAGTAGACTGTCTGCTTAATATCTGTTGATACTGCTTCTAAACACATTTAACCGACTATAAGACATTTTTCAAGTACATGTCAACTTACAATAACCCTAACCCCAACCCTAACCCCATCCTAATAGTCTACTTACAATCTAATGAGAATTAGTTGGCATGTAGATGCAATATAACCTAAATTCAACAAACGGACCATCAAAATAAAGTGTGACCCAGGGTGGAGGAGCAACTTAAGTCAGTGTCGTATTTTTGTCTTAATACTGGCTGAAGGAGTTTGTTTGTTGTTTATATGAATAATCAGCCTGTTCTAGTTTAAATGGAAATATTGTTAATAAGCTGAGTCTGAGAGTTTGATTTATTTGATAGTTTATTTCACATTTCTTGTTTGTAAAGGCTTAATACAAATAAAAAGTGAACATACATTTTTTTTGTACTGTTCTTTATATTATTTTTTTTAATTATAAGAGCCTGGAGGTATTATAGACTTTGCAAATTCAGTTTGCAGACATTTGTAGGTACAGACATCCATTGTTTGCGTTCTTGGCAGTTTTTTCTTGGCTTTTTAATATTGTCCATATCGATATCGGAATTATATCGTATCGACCGAAATTAAGAAATATATCGTGATATAATTTTTTGTCATATCGTCCAGCCCTATGCTAAGCTAAGCTAAAAGTGCTCCACCAGACCCAGAGATTGGCTGAATGGATTCAAATATGGTAAAACTCAATGGTTTAACTCTGGGGAGGCTGTAAAATTAGTCAAGCAATTCAAATCTTGCACTCTGATCCCTACAAAGGCAAAATAACAAAAGGCTTTTTTTTGTAGGGAAGTGGAGAAGCGAATGAACAGTATATGCAGTACCTGGCATGATTGATAATCTCAGCAGAGAGAGTGATCTGATAATCCTCAAGCACAGAATCTGGCCTCAGCTGACCGCGACTGACCGGACATGCTCATAAACACACAGCCAACATCTGAAATCCCACACAGATACATGCTTTACATGCACACAGAGAAAACACAGCTGCTCTGACACGGCAGACATTTGCATGACATTTGCCCAAACACACTCTTTCAGATAGGGGTGTGGGAAATGCATCATCTACTATAAGATTGTAAATTATGGAGTCAATCCAGGGTCTTATATACTTGCAACATAAAATAAAGTTTTATTCATTCATTCATTTTCTTTTCGGCTTAGTCCCTTTATTAAACAGGGGTCGCCACAGCGGAATGAACCGCCAACTTATCCAGCATGTGTTTTATGCAGCAGATGCCCTTCCAGCTGCGTGATGTCTTTGGACTTGTGGGGGAAACCGGAGCACCCGGAGGAAACCCACGCCAACACGGGGAGAACATGCAAACTCCACACAGAAATGCCAACTGACCCAGAAATGCTGAGGCGACAGCGCTACCCACTGCGTCGCCCTAAATAAAGTTTTATGTATATATATATATATATATATATATTTGCAAAAAAAAAATTCATGCATTGCTTTTACAAAACCCCACAAGTCTATTGCAATGCTCATTTTGATTTGCTTTTCAGTCAACCGTGAGTTTGCGATGCTGTTTTCCCTTTTCACGTTTAAATTTCGGGCCCTGATTTGACAATTAGTAAATTAGCTTTAATGTGCTAGCTGATATTATGGTACTCACTTTGCAAAAAATAATAATAATAATAATAATAATAATAATCACATCTTGAAAGTCTAATTGGATTGACTGTGTGGTTAAAGGCCCCGGTATACTGTACTTCAAACAAAGTTCTTGTTTGCTCTTCATTTGCGGCCAAAAAGAAGTCGGAAAAGGCTGTAACCGTCGACATAAATGATGTGGTTTGTTTTTGTTATGCTGCGTTCCAGACAACCCCGAATTTAGAGTTTCCCTACTTCCTATTTGGAAATAACGTCTAGAATGCTGCTAGAAATCAGAAATCTGACCTGTGAACACGCGAAGCTACAATCAAACAATTTAGCAAAATGACTCTATATAAATAGATATGACAACAGCACAAATTTGGTTTATATGTGACCTTTTAAACCTGTATTGGTAGGGGGAGTAAATTGAAATCAATGTGCATCATTTATGAAACTTGTGTACTTTAATGTTGTTGTATAAGGAGATTGCTTCGATTTATTTTTTGTCTAACTGGTCTACAGAAATTGCTTTAAATAAACGTCCCATTATGGAAGCCTACATCATTGCTATTCAATTCTGTTATTTATATTATTTTATTCAGGATTGGTTTTGTGTTTATATTTTGTTCATATTACAGTCTTAAAGGTATAACATTCAAAGCTAATTTCTTTTACAACAACATTAAAGTACACGAGTTTCATAAATGATGCAAATTGATTTACTCCCCTTATGAACTGGTGAGCTGTTTCGGATTTTGTTTGTCATTTCAGATCTTTTTTGATTCCGTTTGAAGTATACCGGGCCCTAAGCCTATTAGATTGCTGTTACAGTAATATTGCATAAACAAATGTGCCATTTTCCTGAATATCACCACATGATTCCTGAGAGAATCTGTTTTTAAAAAGCATTCACCAATTCAGTAATTCATTTATAAAATAATCAAAATAAATAATGCATTACTGCGCGATAAAATAGCTGATGCCGTTAATTACTTAAAGGGCACCTATGATGAAAGTCATCTTTTGTAAGCTGTTTGGATAAAACTGTGTGTATAGGTATAATGTGTCCACAATCATATAAGAGTGAAACAAAACAAGTCCCTTTTTTTTTTTTTTTTTTCCTGACGTTAAAAAAAGGACCTAAATCCCAGTGATGTGACATAGGAGTGCGCTTTTCTCCACCGAATTGATTGACAGGCGCCATGTTTCTGTAATAACATGTATATACATATCCACAGAACATTTTTTTGCGAAGAAACTGAGATTAAAATATTTGTTACAACTTTGTGTTTTTTATAAGTTGAAAACTTTTTTAAACAGAGCATGTTTGTAATAAAGACAGTAAAATCGCTATGTAATTTTTAACCACTATAATGTATGTGTACTGCAAACGGCATTTGTGTGAGACTCATCATTTCAGAAAGGCTTGAATAAACTCCACCACAAATACATCAAATAAACTTACTTGGCACTTACTTGGTTTTGTTCACGAGTGAGGGAAGGATGGAACGTGAGATTGACAGGAGGATTGGTGCAGCGGCAGCAGTAATTCGATCGATGTACCGGTCCGTTGTGGTAAAGAATGAGCTGAGCCGAAAGGCAAAGCTCTCGATTTACTGGTCAATCTATGTTCCTACTCCCACCTATGGTCATGAGCTTTGGGTCATGACCGAAAGGACAAGATCTCGGATAAAAGTGGCCGAAATGAGTTTCCTTCGCAGGGTGGCAGGGCGCACCCTTATAGATAGGGTGAGGAGCTCTGTCACCAGGGAGGAGCTCGGAGTAGAGCCGCTGCTCCTCCACATCGAGAGAAGTCAGCTGAGGTGGCTCGGGCATCTGTTTCGGATGCCTCCTGGACGCCTACCTAGGGAGGTGTTCCAGGCATGTCCCACCGGGAGGAGGCCTCGGGGAAGACCCAGGACACGCTGGAGCGACTATGTCTCTCGGCTGGCCTGGGAACGCCTCGGGATCCCCCCAGAGAAGCTGGAGGAAGTGTCTGGGGAGAGGGAAGTCTGGGGTTCTCTCCTAAGACTGCTGCCCCCGCGACCTGGCCCTGGAAAAGCGGTTGAAAATGAATGAATGAATGAATGAAACTTACTTGGTATTTTTGACTAGTGACCTTATTTCAGCTTCATCCGAGTCTGTCTCTATCACGGACTGCTGTTTATCTGGCGTAACGCATGATGAGAAGCAGACACGCACAAGGGAGCGGTGGGCGGGGAGAAGCAGCTCATTTGGATTTAAAGCCACAGGCTACAACAGCTACAATGTATTCAGACACCAAAATGGGCAGATTCTGGAGGATATAATAAATTATCTGAGGGGTATTTTGAGCTGAAACTTTACAGACACATTCTGGAGACCAACGGCTTATCCTACATCTTGTAAAAGGGGTAAAAAAATGTGCCCTTTAATGCCATAATGCATTTTTTTATAGATATTCTATTTTATTTACCATTTACTTTATTTATATAAAATATTAACACTAAATGTTATCGGGGTTCCTACGCTTCTTGAAACTACTTGAATTTCAGACATAAATTCAAGCACTGGAAAGTACACAAACAAACAAACACAGGTCCTTTAAAGTGAATTTAAAATGCATGGTGTAATTTCAACAATTTTACTGTGCTGCTTTCAAAAACTGAAAGAAAAAACTAAAAATTCTTCATTTAAAAAGGTTCAATTTAAATCTTAAAACAAGAATAATGACGAATTATGCATTTTATCATTATTTCAGAAACTGCATTTGAATATTGCCAGTATACAATTCAACTAACTGTATTAAAGTTATTTGAACATGACTGCTTAAAATGGTCAACATTTTTGAACATGACACATTCAAAACATCATGACATTTTAATCTAAATATTAAGTGTAAGTGTTAAGTACAGAAAGGACACTCATGGCCCTATATATGCTGGGGGTGTGAATTAAAGTGCTCGATTTAAAATTATTAGTGATGTAAAACGTCTTTGAATTTGGAGTGGGAACCCTGTGTTAGAAATTAACAACAAACATTATTTGAGTTCATTTGTCTTTTGTATTGCAGGTAAGAATGATATATTTGGAGAGATGATCCACCTGTATGCGAAGCCTGGTAAGTCAAACGCAGATGTGCGAGCGCTCAGTTACTGCGACCTGCACACCATCCAGAGAGAGGAGCTGCTGGAGGTGCTGGACATGTACCCGGAGTTCGCTGATTACTTCCTAACAAACCTGGAGCTCACCTTTAACCTGCGGGATGACAACACAAAGGTAGAAATCAGACCGTAGAAGAATAATACATACTGTACAAAACATCAGACTTCATCACTGTGCTCAATTCTGTCCAGGCCACCTATTCACAGAGCAGTGATTCAGATGGAGAGGAAAACAAGAGTCGCAGGAAGATCTCTGTTAAGAGGAAACCATCACAGGGTACAATTTGTTCATTAAATATAGCTCATTAAGATTTTAATTTTAAAATGTTATTACATTGACATATATTAACCGATATTTAACCAATATTTTACCCAATATACCATAATTTTAACCTATATTTAACCTATATTTTACCCAATATACC
>CAIGQV010000001.1:30725191-30740457 GCA_903798115.1 Danio jaintianensis | reverse complement strand
ACACACACACACACACACACACACACACACACACACACACACACACAGGAGCAGCAGGGTGAGCAGAATCGCAGCAGGTGGTATTTTTAGCTGTAATACTGGCTTAGAGAGAAAGACGCATCAGGCAGCAAAAAGCCTGCATCAGCTGAGCTCCATATCACACACATCTTACAGCACACAATCTGATGAAGCCTGGCAAGCACACGGACACAATTCAACATTAGATTTACATTTAAGACCATGAAACCTATTTTTGGAAGTACTATTTTTAAAATATATATTTTTAAATAGATATTTTGTGTAATACTGCATTATTTTGCAGGCACATTTTCCTATAAAATAAGGAAGAAATTTATTTAAATTATTTATATTTTGATTTTGTGTATATATACATATACACACATACATATATATATGCAATATGACACGAGTAGCAGTGCGATGTGGCTGTATATTGGCACTGCAGGCCGAGTGCCTAAGTGTCCCACCAGTGATGATATACAGCCACATCGCACTGCTATGAGTGTGATATTGCGTTTATATAAAAAAGAAAATCAAACACGGAGAGCCTCAAAAACCCTTTTGTAAGAGGAACTACTTTCTTCCGCCATTCATACACATCTGCAGCTGACGTCAGAGCAGCAGAAACACAAAAACACAATGTCACATACAGACAAACACATATGTAAAATAAAATAAAAATGTTTAATTACATTTACATATTAATATTTATGCAAATTAACATACTATAGATGAAGAAAAAAAGAGTAAAAGCCATACTATTTCAAATTGTGAAAAAAAATATGTATTATGTTAGTTTATATTTCAGATATATATATATATATATATAATGAAATTGGGTACTTCTGCCATTATACTGTATCTACAGTGCATCCGGAAAGTATTCATAGCGCTTCACTTTTTCCACATTTTTTTTATGTTACAGCCTTATTCCAAAATGGATTAAATTCATTTATTTCCTCAAAATTCTACACACAACACCCCATAATGACAATGTGAAAACAGATTTTTTGAAATTGTTGCAAATTTATTAAAAATAAAAAACCTGAAAAATCACATGTACATAAGTATTCACAGCCTTTGCTCAATACTTTGTTGATGCACCTTTGGCAGCAATTACAGCCTTAAGTCTTAAGAATATGATGCCACAAGCTTGGCACACCTGTCTTTGGGAATTTTTGCCCATTCCTCTTTGCAGTACCTCTCAAGCTCTATCAGGTTGGATGGGAAGCGACGGTGTACAGCCATTTTCAGATCTCTCCAGAGATGTTCAATAGGATTTAGATCTGGGCTCTGGCTGGGCCACTCAAGGACATTCACCGAGTTGGTGTGAAGCCACTCCATTGATATTTTGGCGGTGTGCTTTGGGTCATTGTCCTGCTGGAAGATGAACCGTCGGCCCAGTCTCAGGTCAAGAGCACTCTGAAGCAGGTTTTCATTCAGGATGTGTCTGTACATTGCTGCATTCATCTTTCCCTCTATCCTGACTAGTCTTCCAGTTCCTGCTGCTGAAAAACATCTCCACAGCATGATGCTGCCACCACCATGCTTCACTGTAGGGATGGTATTAGCCTCCTGATGAGCGGTGCCTGGTTTAACACCTGGCATTCACTCCAAAGAGTTCAATTTTAGTCTCATCAGACCAGAGAATTTTGTTTCAGATGCCTTTTGGCAAATTCCAGGCGGGCTGCTATGTGCCCTTTACTAAGGAGTGGCTTCCGTCTGGCCACTCTACCATACAGGCCTGATTGGTGGATTGCTGCACAGATGGTTGTCCTTCTGTAAGGTTCTCCTCTCTCCACAGAAGAACGCTGGAGCTCAGACAGAGTGACCATCGGGTTATTGATCACCTCCCTGACTAAGGGCCTTCTCCCCCGATCACTCAGCTTAGATGGCCGGCCAGCTCTAGGAAGAGTCCTGGTGGTTCCAAACATCTTCCACTTACGGATGATGGAGGCCACTGTGCTCATTGGAAATTTCAGAGCAGCAGAAATTTTTCTGTAACCTTCTCCAGCCTTGTGCCTCGAGACAATCCTGTGTTGGAGGTCTACAGACAATTCCTTTGACTTCATGCTTGGTTTGTGCTTTGACATGCACTGTCAACCCTGGGACCTTATATAGACAGGTGTATGCCTTTTCAAATCATGTCCAATCAACTGAATTGACCACAGGTGAACTCCAATTAAGCTGCTGACATCTCAAGAATGATCAGTGGAAACAGAATGTACCTGAGCTCAGTTTAAAGGTACTGCAAAGAGGAATGGGCAAAAATTCCCAAAGACAGGTGTGCCAAGCTTGTGGCATCATATTCTTAAGACTTAAGGCTGTAATTGCTGCCAAAGGTGCATCAACAAAGTATTGAGCAAAGGCTGTGAATACTTCTGTACATGTGATTTTTCAGGTTTTTTATTTTTAATAAATTTGCAACAATTTCAAAAAATCTGTTTTCACATTGTCATTATGGGGTATTGTGTGTAGAATTTTGAGGAAATAAATTAATTTAATCCATTTTGGAATAAGGCTGTAACATAAAAAAATGTGGAAAAAGTGAAGCGCTATGAATACTTTCCAGATGCACTGTAACAAAGTAAAATATTGAGAATACACATAAATATAAGTATAATCATGTGGATATATTACAGTAATGTGAATTTGATGGTAGAATTGTCATTTTCACTTATTCATTCATTCATTCATTCATTCATTCAGGTTTTGTGAATTTCATTTCTGAACAAATTACCTAGTCTATTTATATGTTTGTTTTATATGTTAAAGCATTGATCATCTATCTAAATGACTGTTTAATTTCTATCATCACACTGCTGTCGGAAATACTCAATTCTGATTGGTTAGTCGCAACATTCCAAGGTATGTATTCCCAGATAACAACAGCTAAATAACACAGGCTCATCCGGGAACTTCGAATCACCTCAACAGTCAGTCAAAACGTTCACATTCATATAATTTATTAACATTACATACGTAGGTAGTCTATGCTTTATTAAGCCAATTTATTTTCTGTCAGCTTTGCGTTTTTGACTGTTTGGCGCCATCTTGTGACTGAATAATGCACAAGTTAGTGTATGCTCCATCAGCTGTTTGTGTGAAGCTGCTGATAGACCTGTCTGGCTTTATTCATTAATTCATTCATTTTCTTTTCGGCTTAGTCCCTTTATTAATCAGGAGTCGCCACAGCGGAATGAACCGCCAACCTAACCAGCACGTTTTACGCAGCGGATGCTCTTCCAGCTGCAACCCATCACTGGGAAACACCCATACACTCTCATTCACACACATACACTTCGGCCAATTTAGCTTACTCAATTCACCTATAGCGCATGTCTTTGGACTTGTGGAAAAAACAGAGCACCCGGAGGAAACCCACGCCAACACGGGGAGAACATAACTCCACACAGAAATGCCGACTGACTCAGCTGAGGCTTGAACCAGCGACCTTCTTGCTGTGAGGCGACAGCGCTACCGTGCCACCCTTGTCTGGCTTTATTCTGTGATAAACTTATATTTAAGTTTACCCCAAAATTCCTTACAAAATGACCTGGGGTAATAGTAGATAATCCCAGTTGAATTGAGAAATTGTGTTTGTGGCATGTAAGTGGAGTTGCATCAAAGACGATAAGTTCTGTTTTTGCCAAGTTTAAGGCTGATCTATACTTCTGCATCAAGCGCATGCGTATGGTCCGGCGCAGCCTTTGCGCGGTCGCATAGCCCTTGCCGAGGCTGTCGCCGACGCTGACACGCACCTCTCACAAAATGTAACTACATATCGTAACGACTCGTAGTGCAAGCTCTGTGATTGGTTGGTTTGGTAGCACTGATGGGCGTGGTCGGTGCTGAGAGCTGCGAGCCTGATGGAGCGAGTGTTTACAAGTGTCGAGTCCCGTGAAGGAGCTCCAGATGGAAACTTTTGTTTTGTGTTTACCTTAAGATTAAAGTTGTTGCACGTCCACCGGTTCCCGTCTCTGAATGAGCGAGTTTGAGCTAGTTGTACATTAAGGTAGCGTTCAGAAAAAACAAAACACCCGCGAAGAAACTCGACACAGAGGAATATAAAAACCTACTGCCAGCTAGCGTTTCGGAAATGTTATTGCAGAGCAGCACGCAGAAGTATAAATGCACGACTACGCGCAAGGGATGCGCCATAAGTCACGTCGATCACTCGACGCAGAAGTATAAATCTATAAATAAGCCTTTAAGCTGTAAGCGATAGGTGATTGGGTGATGGGTCCCAGTGATGTGGTGTAAATCGAAAATAGAAGGGGACCCAGAATTAATCCCTGAGGAACCCCTACACATGAATGTGGATGTACTGTAAGTATATGGATGTCGTGAAGGCTTTATTCTGTGATGACAACCTCCTGGATGTACTTTATCCCTTACGTACTGTAACATTATATGAAATACTTGGCTATAAATAATTATCTGCATAACTTTAGGTCAAATCTTTAGTCAAGATGACCACGTGTGAACAATAAGTTTGAAACAGAAGACCAACATCCTCTGCTGTCATCATTTCTGATTTCCGTGTGAAATAGATCACATGCAGTCTCGCAAATTGAATCCATGCTGTGTATTTCTGCACACAAGATTTATGACAGCCTCAGTGCTGAAACTCATTTTATCTGCAGAAAGCTGGAGTTTGGAAGTGTGATGTGGTTTTTACACAAAAATGAGAGCTGAAACGCTGCCAGACGAGACTGCAAGAAAAGGAGGATCGTCTTGTTCTTTTGTTTTTTCGGAGAGCTGCAGTTTATGGCTCGGGGCTTTAATGACTAGGTGTTCCTTACACACAGATTAAACTCATTCATCACTTCATCTGAACTCTGATCAGCCCTTATATCAGCTATAAATGATAGGCCTGTCCTCGCCGTTACCTCCATTACCTGGATGAAAATATGAACTCTGCGTGTCCGTTTCAGAACATTGTTAATTAATAATGTAAGATACTGCTTCAGAAATGTGCATGAATGAACAGCTCGTACTGTATTTCCGCTTGAAGCCTGGCTTATGTATTGTGGTGAAAAAGCTTTCAGAATCGACTGCAATTTTTAAAGGTAAAGGTTATTAGTGTCAAAGTGACCTTTTTATATTTGCTTTTAATTGATATATTACATGCTACAAAAACAACAACACAGGAATACACAGCAATACACATAAAATAAAATGCATTATTTTATAACAACTAGATTAAAGAAATAATGTAATACAATTGTATGAATTAACGTAATATTAAGTGCAATTAAATGTCAGGGTTATAATAAAATAATATACTTTCACTCATTCAATACACACACACACATATACGTATATAAACAGCCATCCTGGATGTAATTTATCTTGCCTAATTACCCTAACTTGCCTAATTAACCTAGTTAAGCCTTTAAATGTCACTTTAAGATGAATACTAGTATCTTGAAAAAAATCTAGTAAAATATTATGTGCTGTCATCATGACAAAGATAAAAGAAATCAGTTATTAGAAATTAATTATTAAAACTATTATGTTTTGAAATGTGTTGGAAAAATCTTAAACAGAAATTGGGGAAATAAATATAAAGGGGGGCTAATAATTCTGACTTTAACTGTGTACTTGTGTTTTACCAGGTTGGAGTACCAGATGACATCAGATATTCAGAGTATCCTGACGCTGCTGCAGAGACAGACGTGTTTAGGACCTCCGGCCTACAGCAGCCTGACAGCCGAATACAGGAGACCCGCTATCAGAATCCAGCCCAGCGCTTCAGAGACACACACACAACCACAGGTACATCATGAAACACCCTGAAAGCCAGACATGAAGAACAACACATTATATATATAAATCGATATATTGAAAATGTATCGTTATTGCGATAATAGTATATGCAATATACATATTGCAGAGAAGTGTAATAAATTAAATTAGTTTTACACTGTTGAAGTCTGAATTATTAGCCCCCCTGTATATTTCTTCCCCAATTTCTGTTTAACGGAAAGATTCTCAACACATTTCTAAACATAATAGTTTTAATAACTCATTTCTGACTAATAAACTGATCTTGTTTATCTTTGCCATGATGACAGCACATAATATTTGACTAGATGTTTTTCAAGATACTAGTATTCAGCTTAAAGTGACATTTAAAGGCTTAACTAGGTTAATTAGGCAAGTTAGGGTAATTAGGCAAGTCACTGTATAACAGTGGTTTGTTCTGTAGACAATCGAAAACAAAATATTTCTTAAGGGGGCTAATAATATTGACCTTAAAATGGTTTTTAAAAAAAATTGTTTTTAATTTTATTATTCTAGCCGAAATGAAACAAATAAGACTTTCTCCAGAAGAAAAAATATTATAGGAAATACTGTGAAAAATTCCTTGCTCTGTTAAACATAATTTGGGAAATATTTAAAAAAGCAAAACAATTCACAGGAGGGCGAATAATTGTGACTTCAACTGTATGTGCTGCATGCATAGGTTGCTTATACAAATCTGACCAATCAGATGAGGCCTTTACTATCATTAGCCCCGCCTCTTCAGTAGCTGCTGTTAGCTGAACCTAGAGCTGAAAATAAATAATGCTGGGAGACGAGAGAGAAAAATGACAACAGCCAATAAGATTCAGAATATCCGCAGAGGTTTTCAGTCATTGGTGGTGTGTTAAACTCTAAATGTTTGCACCTTGACATTATTTTTTTAATTTAAATTAGCTTGTTTATTTTAGCATAATTATAACATAAATAAATGAATGAAAAATTTTATTTCTGAGGGCTGTGGTGGGGTGTCACGGACGAAAGTGAATAGAGGGGGCATGGACCCTTAAGGCTGATTTATACTTCTGCGTCAAGCGCACGCGTATGCTCCGGCGCAGCCTGCGTGTGGTCGCATAGCCCTCGCCGTGGCCATCGCCGACGCGCACCTCTCAAAAAAATGTAACTACACGTCGTAACGACGCGTAGCACAAGCTCTGTGATTGGTCGGCTTGGTAGCGCTGACAAGTGTGGGAGTGTTTACAAGTGTCGAGTGCCGTGAAGGAGCTCCAGATGGTTGTTTTGTGTTTACCTTATGATTAAAGTTGTTGCACGTCCGCCGGTTGCCGCCTCTAAATGAGCGAGTTTGAGCTAGTTGTACATTAAGGTAGCGTTCAGAAAAAACAAAACACCAGCGAAGAAACTCGACACAGAGGAACATAAAAACCTACTGCCAGCTAGCGTTTCGGAAATGTTATTGCAGAGCAACACAAACAGCACGCAGAAGTATAAATGCACGGCAACGCGCAAGGCAGGCGCCGTAGGTCACACCGATCACTCGACGCAGAAGTATAAACCAGGCTTTAGAATCATCCTAACTTCCCCCCCCCTAGCGGCGCCTCTGGCAACACTCAACAATATTATGTATTTTTCTAATATTGTGCAGCCTTATACAACACAGAATTTCACAAACTGTTATTTCAGCATTATTTAAAGCAGTGGTCTAAAACTCAATTCCTGGAGGGCCGCAGCTCTGCAGATTTTAGCTCCAACCACCTCCAACTCACACATGAATCGAGTTTGAGACCCATGATTTAAAGGGACAGTTCACCCCAAAAATTAACATTTACTCACTATTTACTCTGCCTCAAGTGGTTATAAATATTTATGGGTTTGTTGAACACAGAAGAAGATAGTTTGAAGTAAGCTGAAAACCTGAAACCATTGACTTCCATAAAACAAATACTATGGTCAATATCAGTGGATATTCAGAATATCTTCATTCAACAGAATAAAGAAAGCCAAACAGGTTTGAAACAAGTGAACGGAGAGCAAATAATGATAGACTTTTCATTATTTAGTGAACTGTCCCTTTAAATACTACTGGAGTTTTTGATAATTTTATATTATTTTATTTTTCATTTTATTTTTCACTGTTTTCATTGTGTTTGTTTGAGTTTATGCTTAGATTATGCTTTCACCCATTTTTCATTTATTTAATTGGACTTCAGTTTTAGTAATTGCCATACCTAAAAGACAAATGCATGCATGTTCATGTCCTGGAGAACTCTGAGCAGTGTTTTACTGCCACCTACAGTATTGTATGTGTGATAACATGATATCCAATGAGAAACATGAGTGAGATTATATTTCCAGACATACAGCGCCACCTGCTGCACATATTGATTATTGTTGTTCATACATTTACTTTAACTTCAGACTCCAGTCAGCACTTACTTTTTATATTGTTGGAAAACATGGAGCTTGAACTATTCTAGATAGATAGATAGATGGATAGAACGATGGATAGACAGACAGACAGGTTTGGAGAAGTACACATCAGACTCGATCCACCACTTACTATTTATGTTGTAGGAATATTTATGGTGTAGGAATTCAGTTTAAACTCATGACATCTTAAAAACTAAATTTAAGCAAAAATGCTGTTATTTAGAGCTTCTTCTTTTTTTCAACCCAACTCCAATGCTTTTACTTCAGAAGAAAACAATATTTAATAGAATGACCCAGATTTTTAATTACAGTCAATGAAAATGTTTGAAATTTTGAAATTTGGATGAAAACACAGACACGAAGGATCAATATGTCCTTATGTTTAGTCCTTAATTTTCTGATTTTCTCACCTAAAGTTATAAATAAATGGCATTGTAGATGAGCATGGAACTTCTAACTGCCCCAAGTGTTGTTTAACAAAGTTTTTTTTTTATTGTTTTAAAATAATATTAGGTCAATATTATTAGCCCCTTAAGACAACTTTTTTTTATTGGATACAGAACAAACCACTGTTGTCCAATGACTTGCCTAATTAACCTAGTTAAGCCTTTAAATTGCACTTTAAAATTAATACTAGTATCTTGAAAAATATCTAGTAAAATATTATGTAGTGGTATCATGACTAAGACAAACGAAATCAGTTATAAAATATATTGTGTTGAAAAAAAATCTGTTAAATAGCACTTGTAAGTGTTTGAATACTTAAAATTCCACAGGAGGGCTAATAATTTTGTCTTCAACTCTTTGTATACACACACACACACACATAGAATATACACAGTTAAAGGAAGTCCTTAGTTTACTCCATCATTTCTATATTTTCCCACCTAAATGTATAATTGAACAGTACTGTAGGCGAGCATGGAACTTCTAACTTTTATTTACAGTTATGTACACACCCACACACACACTTAAATCCATAATTACCTGCAGTTGTCAACAAATGTGCCTTAAAGGGCAGCTATTATGCCCCTTTTAACAAAATGTAAAATAAGTCTCTGATGTCCCTAGAGTGTGTGTGTGAAGTTTCAGCTCAAAATACCACACAAATAATGTTTTATAACTCTTTGAAACTGACCCTTTTAGGTTTTGATCCAAATTGCGCTGTTTTGGTGACTGTCGCTTTAAATTCAAATGAGATTGTGCTCTTTTCAAAAGAGGGCGGAGCGACTGTTTTTATCAAGTGTGACTATAAAAAATTAAATTAATATTTTTTTTCAGCATTAGAAGCTGGCTATATTCACACGCTGTTGTCCCACAAGCATGTTCAAACCACTTATAAAAGTGATTTTTGCATAATAGATCCCTTTTAAATTCTTACTTTTCAGAACGCTGAGTTTCTGGCCATCCATCCAAACTCCACAGACTCTCCATCAGGGCTTAACCTCATGAACTCAAACCAGAGTCATGGGACGCCGTCATTAACACAGGACTTGACAAACAGGCAGACTCTTCCTCTGGGAAGGCAGACCTCCAAACCCCTCCTGCGGGTGTCACCTCCATCTGAACCCGGACCACCTGACCAGCAGCACTGAGAGCAAAACAACTCAACATCACTGTCAAAAAATATCTGTTCATTAACAGTTTCTGTATTTTGTGATTCACAAGTGTTTATTTCTGGTTGTGAATTGCATTATGGGAGCTTAGTCTCTGCTCTGTCCACTTTTGATGTTGAAAATTCAACTCCACAGTTTAACAAAGTGACATTTATTGACATTTTAGTAGTGTGAAATAATATAAGAAATAATATATAGAAAGATAAGTCTGTAAAATAACAGGAAATGTACTGTCAGTTTATTACAAGGTTTTTGTATCGTAATATACAACACCAACACAGACAATATAGCACTGCAAACTATTACAAATTTTCATAAAAGTCACTTTTTTGATTGATTCAAGGTTAAAAGTTGTTGGGAGAAGGATTAAGTTCCTAAAATGCAATTCAAAAGCATAAATGAACAAATAAAAACATGAATCACAAAAAAAACCTGCTAATTTACAGATTTGTTTTACAGTCTTTACTTCCTGTCACTTCCTGCTCCTGGACACCGCAGAGGAAGATCTAGAAAACGCTTCCATTATTAGGAAGTAAATCTCTCAGATAGACTGACGGCAATACTACTTTTAAACTGCACACTTTTACACTGGAGTAATGCTCAGGATACTGATCAGAAAATCATTATCATTTAACATCACAGTAATGACACTCTAGCATGTATTTAATATATACCACGATACCACGACTGAGGTGAGTCCCTTGAGCAAGGCACCGTTCCCCCCAACTGCTCCCCGGGCGCCGCAGCATGGCTGCCCACTGCTCCGGGTGTGTGTTCACGGTATGTGTGTGTTCACTAACTGTGTGTGTGCACTTGGATGGGTTAAATGCAGAGCACAAATTCCAAGTATGGGACACCATACTTGGCCACTACACTTCACTTCACTTCACTTCATTTACAGTGTGGTGTGGGCCACTGAAGGCAGATATTTAACTTTAGCATTTTTTTCTAAATTATTACAAATGTTGGTCACACTTACAATAAGGTTTCATTAGTTAATATATTTACTAACATTAATTTAATTAAGAACAATACTTGTATAGCATTTATTAATCATAGTTCAGCATTTACTAATACATTTATTAAGCTATTAGTGTTAGTTAAAGGTGCAGTAGGTGATCTGCCAAAATACTAACTGTTAGCATAATAGCTTTGAAAACACAGTCCCTCCACTGCCGTCCAAAGTGACGCCTCCTGAAATTACAAACGCGCACACAATAAAGATGACAGAGACCCACTAGATCATTCGCCAGTTAGAAAACTTTATAGTACTTTATAATACTACAATTCCCAATGAAAAACTGTATTATATCTAGCACGTTTTCAGTTGTGTAGCAAGCAAAACTTGTCATAATGTGCAATATTTCATGCACGCAAGGAGCGCTGGTCTCACTCTCTCACGTGCTTTGTCCTAAAGAGACTACTGTATGCTTAGTGGTTGGCCGGCGGGTGCAGGAATTACACTTATTACTAAGCCATACTTGCATGCTATTTCAGAGCGAATATTGAGAGTAGCATGGTAAACAATATAGGGAGCGCGTCACAGGCTGTCATTGTTCACAAATGAACCAATGTGAATATAAAACCAACTTCAGCTCAGTAAAGCAGGCGAGGCGGAATAGTGCTATTTACTGATGTTTTGTTGTTCGACTAAATACAAATCTACATTATCGGTGCTGTAAACGGTCCCTTTTGAAACTGAAAATAGTCACATCAATCTTTCGCCGGGATATTTCAGTGGCTGAACAACACTTCCGTGCATATAACCCATTCGTAACAACACAATCTACATCAGCTTTGCGTGACTAAAATACATTTAAAACAGAACATTACCTGTCTAAAAGAAATATTTCACCCATGGTGTCATCCTTTCTCCAGTGTAAAAGTAACTCCAATATTCATTCAGGATTTAAAAAAGTTTTGATTCAGCATTTGTTTTTAATGCTGTCACTTTCTCGAACGCAGAAACGGCGGATCTGCGTGAAGGGGTGCGCAGATCTACAAATCTACATTTGTTGACAGACAGTTTGAGCTACTTATCAGAATTATGGGAATTAACGACCCAACAAATTTTAATTGGATGAACATTTTTTAGTCATATGCCTTACCCAGGATATAAAAAATACATATAAATACATTTAGATCAGTACTATTGTAATGTGAAGAGACTTTCAACCAGCACAACAAAAAATGTTTCTGAAGACAATCACCTACTGCACCTTTAACATCCAAATTCATGCTTGTTAAGATTAGTTAATGCACTGTGAGTTAACATGAACTAACTGTATTTTCATTAACTAACATGAACAAATACTGTAATAAATGTATTGTTCATTGTTTGTTCCTGTTAGTAAATGCATTAACTAATAGAGCCTCATTGTAAAGTGTAACCCAAATTTTCACTAGAGCTACACTGCAAAAAATGATTTTCTTCGAGTTTTTGTATTGTTTCTAGTCCAAATATCTACAAATTCTTCAATCAAGACAAACATTATCAGAAATAATAAGTCAGAATTAAGTGAGCTTTTCTTTAAAACAAGCAAAATAATCTTGTTTTCACTTTGAAATAAGATTATTTTGTTCGTTTTAATGAAAAATTAACTTCCTTTTGACGTATTTTTTCTAAAAACAAAACATTATTTTGAACGTGTCTAGAAAATGCTTCTTTATTTAAACATTTTTAGATATTTGGACTAAAAACAAGACAAAGGATCTAAGTAAGGAAAGCATATTTTGCAGTGTAAACACTGTTACATTTAATATTTTAGATGAACACAATGTAATTTGGGGGGGGAACAATATTTTAGTTGGCAATACTATGTCAAAGATGTTAAACCTTAACAGATGAATCTTGTTAAATAATATTATGATTTATCATATCATATTTTATTAATAATGTTGTTACAAAACATTGATTATATATACAGCTATACCATGCTCAGCATATATAAGTACACCCCTCACAGATCTATCTTTTAAATTCATATTTTTAATAGGAAGCTATACAATATTATATTTGTGCATTTACATTAGATTAGTCAGTACTGAAGCCAAATCTGGAGCTTATCTAACAAAATAACTTACGATAACGGTCCAAAAACTAGTAAACCCACATTTATATGTTAGAGAAAAATATTAAATACAAATTTTAAAAGAGGAAAAATCAAGAGAAGCAAAATAATTGAAAAATTGTGTTGAAATTTTGTCCATTTTGTTTTACAATATTTTGCTTGAATTTAATTGTATTATCTTTCAATTTCTAAATATGTTTGGTGACTTAAATATTATTTTAATAAATATATCTGTTTAATAAATCTGTTTTGTTTAAATGCACCAAAATACATTGCCTATTCACTGAGAAATGGAGAAAAATACTCATTTTCAAAATGGGGTGTACTCAATTATGCTGAGCACTGTATATACAACTATTTTCCCAAAAAATGACTAAGTATATATTTTAATCAACGCAATCTGACGGCAATTCGTAACTATTTGATTTAATGGCTAATTCTTATGAATTCGTACGATCTAATTTGTACAATTTGCTCATCCCCCAATGATGGTTGGGTTTAGGGGACGGTTGGGTGCGACGCCTTCTTTTTTAAATCATATGACTGAACTTGTACGAATTCGTAAGAATTAGCCACTAAACTGACAAAACGTAAAATACTCACGTTTCCTCGTGAGATCAGGCTGATTTTTATTTAATTTGGAAACAAGGTCATCAGTAGCTTAATTTACTCTTAAGTTTATATTTTATTTTGTATTATTACTCTATTTTTTTTTTTTCCACAGATGTCTGTATATTTATTTTGTTTATTTATTAAGAGTTTATTTGCAAAAACAGATAACTAATTTTTTGTCCTATTCAGATATCATGATTTTGTTAAAAAAAACAACTAAATATAAAAACACAATAAACAATAAGGAAATAAACAAATACTACATAACTAAACATCAATTCACTTTTTCTTTTTACTAAAGCTTTATAGTAATTTTCAAGCTGAATATTTTTTTTACATTCAGTATTGAAGAGTACAACTGCAAAATCTTCATTTCTAAAAATCAAATGAACTCTTCATACAGTTGAAGTCAAAATTATTCTCCCTCCTGTGATTTTTTTCTTTCTTTTTCAAATATTTCCCAAATGATGTTCAACGGAGCAAGGGATTTTTCACAGTATTTCCTATAATATTTTTTCTTCTGGAGAAAGTCTTATTTGTTTTATTTCGGCTAGAATAAAAGCAGTCTTTAATTTTTTTTAAACCATTTTCAGGCCAATATTATTAGCCCCCTTAAGCTATATATATTTTTTTGGATTGTCTACAGACCATTATTATACAATGATTTGCTTAATTGCCCTAACTTAACCTAGCTAAGCCTTTAAATGTCACTTTAAGCTGAATACTAGTATCTTGAAAAATATCTAGTCAAATATTATGTACTGTCATCATGGCAAAGACAAAACAAAAATCAGTTTATTAGTTAGAAATGAGTTATTAAAACTATTATGTTTAGAAACGTGTTGAAAAAAATCTCTGCGTTAAACAGAAACTGGGGAAATATGTATAAAAGGACTAATAATTCTGACTTCAACTGTATGTGTATTGCGGAAAAAACTAAACGCACTCAAATGTTAAATAATATTCCTGGGAAAACTGATAGAAAGCGATGCACATTGATTGTAAATGAACAGATCAGCACAGACGCACAAAAACAAATCGTTCGTGTACAATGCCACTGTTGCGCCACTGTTTGCAAAGTCTCATATGTAGCTATTATTATATACATATGCATAACATAATATGTACATTTATGAACTTTTAATCAAACACTAGAATAATAATAATGCCGGCTTAATCCACTGACTGGAAATAAAGTCTTTTTTTAACAACAAAATCACTTGTTTTCCGAATATTTAGTCTAGAAAAGCTTCCATCATAAATCCTGCTAGCAATATTGCTAAAACACACGTCTGAAGGGTTTGTTTGCTTGTTTTCGGTCGCAAAGATTGTAATATTCATTGCCTGATGTCATAATGTGAGGGGAGATTTGTGCATCTGCTTCCTTTTTCTATAATGTAATAGTTTAAACCTTACAATATATCAAGTTTATGTACAACACTGTAAAAAAAAGGGTTTTCTTACTTAAAGGTTTTGTCTTGTTTCTGGTCCAAATATCTAAAAACCCTTAAATCAAGAAGCATTTTCTAGACAAGAAAAAAATATTGTCTTGTTTTCAGAAATAATAAGTCAAAATTAAGTGAGTTTTTCCTTAAAACAAGCTAAATAATCAGCCAATGGGGTAAGTGTAATAATCTTGTTATATTGCATAAACATTTTGTGATATTATAAAAATTTGGGGATATTGCATAAACATTTTGTGAAATTGTACAAATTTTGCGATACTGCATAAACATTTTGCGGAATTGCA
>CAIGQV010000001.1:30710786-30724943 GCA_903798115.1 Danio jaintianensis | reverse complement strand
TTGGGGATATTGCATAAACATTTTGCCATATTGCATAAACATTTTTGTGATATTGCACAAACATTCCGCGGCATTATAAACATTTTGCAATATTGCATAAACATTTTGTGAGATTCAACAAATTTTGGGATACTGCATAAACATTTTGCCATATCACTAAAACATTTAGCAATGTTGGATAAACGTTTTGTGATATTATAAAAATTTGGGATATTGCATAAACATTTAGCAATATTGCATACAAATTGAGATATTACAACAATTTTGCGATATTCCATAAACATTTTGCAATATTGCATAAACACTTTGCCATACTACGAAAACATTTCGCGATATTGCATAAACATTATAAAAATTTTGCAATATAAACAAAATTTTGACACTATTTCTGAAAACAAGAGCATATTTTTTTGCTTGTCTAGAAAATGCTTCTTGATTTAATCATTTTTAGATATTTAGACTAGAAACAAGACAAAAACTCTAAGCAAGAAAAGCATTTTTTGCATAATTTGTTTCAATTTCTATCAAGATTTTGCAGCTTTAGGTTGAGCTATTTTATTTATTTTTTATAAATATAAAAATCACTATATAATCAAATGTCAATCATTGAATCTTCAAACCCAGACAGATATTAAACAAGCAGATAAATGCATTGAAATATGCTTTAATTTCTGCATAAAGGGATATTATCTGCACTTTATATTAAAACCTAATATACTAAATGTTCCCAATCTGAGTGCGAATGCTGTACTAGATATCTTAAAGTGTATGAATGCATTTTATTTTTTTATTTATGGATTTAATTTTTGTATATATATATATGCGGCAAGTCGCTGCATAATAATAATAATCATACACTGTATATTGTTCAGAATTGATTTGAACCTGTATTTTATTCTTAACACTGCAAGCGTTTGCACGTAACACTTTCACTTCTTATCCCAGTGCTTCACTTGGACTGACATGATTTTTATAGTTTGCACTGTATAGTTTGTACACCACATACTCGACAGGTGTTTTGAATGTGTCTGTTATTTAAAGATTTGTATTATATATATATACAGTATATATATTTGATGCATTTGTTTTAGGCAATTACTTTTGATGAACTGTATAATCAAGTATATAAATTAAAGGAATGCAGATCAGCGTTGTGCTTGTTATTTATTCTGTTGATGTTAATATACAGTATGTTTTAAGAGAAAGACACTACATTTTTAATTATTATACATTAAGACATAACAGTCACATACACTCACCGGCCACTTTATTAGGTACACCTTACTAGTACCGGGTTGGACCCCCTTTTGCCTTCAGAACTGACTTAATCCTTCGTGGCAAAGATTCAACAAGGTACTGGAAATATTCCTCAGAGATTTTGCTCCATATTGACATGATAGCATCACACAGTTGCTGCAGATTTGTCAGCTGCACATCCATGATGTGAATCTCCCGTTCGTTCCACCACATCCCAAAGGTGCTCTATTGGATTGAGATCTGGTGAGTGTGGAGGCCATTTGAGTACAGTGAACCCATTGTCATGTTCAAGAAACCAGTCTGAGATGATTCGTGCTTTTTATGACATGGCAGTTATCCTGCTGGAAGTAGCCATCAGAAGATGGGTACACTGTGGTCATAAAGGGATGGACATGGTCAGCAACAATACTCAGGTAGGCTGTGGCGTTGACACAATTGGTACTAACGGGCCCAAAGTGTGCCAAGAAAATATCCCCCACATCATTACACCACCACCACCAGCCTGAACCGTTGATACAAGGCAGGATGGATCCATGCTTTCATGATGTTGATGCCAAATTCTGACCCTATTATGGAAGTAACTATGGTTTTCAATTACAACAAATAAAAACATTGCTGTTCTGACCATAGACCTATATATATTTATTTTCTATATATATATGTTTTCATTTGTTGTAATTGAAAACCACGATAACTTCACCAAACACTGTGGTATTATGTTGTCTAAATATAGTATAATCTTATGCAAAATAAAGAAATAAAACTAAATAAAGCCGTAAACTGCAATATAGTCAAGGCTTTAAGCAAAATGTTATTTGTTTTATTCGATAAACTACTGATGACTTTTTTTTTCCCCAAGAGGTCATTTAGAGCCTTTGATTTTTGCCTTGATGTGACAGATTTATGAAGCAAATAAAAATCCCTGCTCAGCTTTTTGTCTAACCCTTCTAGAATAATTGCATGACATTTATTAAGAAGCATTTTTGAGTCCTAACAGTCAATTTTCAAAACTAAAATATGATTGTTTTTCCTAATTAGTAAGTCGCTTTGGACAAAAGTGTCTACTAAAAGAATAGACATAAATGATAATATGGTATATTACATCATACATTACATATATATTTTAAATATATTACATTCTTAGAAAGTAACAAGTTTGACGTGATTCTGTCGCCATCTACAGTTTATTTGATATTATTTGAGCATTATTCTGCTTATACATAAATAAATGGCATTTCTTCATTTAAATACACGCATATTTCAGTTGCAAATAGGCTATCTCTTTCTCTTATATAACACAGGCTATGCAATGCCAAGCATATATCTGACAGATCACGTTCAGAAACCGTAACGAGAAACGAAACCGAAAGCAAGCTATAAGTCCAGTGAATGGAAACTGATCTCTGATTCACAAGTTAGTAGTAAAGCAGGGCGATCAGTGAACTTCCTAACGGAGCTATTTCTCATCGAAATGGATCCAAAAATGAGCAGTGATCAAGACAATGAGACTCGACACATCCTGGACTGTTTCAGAGACAGACTCAAGCAGCTTATTCAGGTCGAGCCTCTGCTGGATCTGCTGGACTTTCTCCAGCCGGACAGAAAAGACCGAATAAAAGCCAAAGTGGTCTCGGAGGGGAATATTAATGCCGCTTCATTGCTTATCGATGAGATTACGCGCACAGAGCTCCAGCAGGGGTGGTCGAGGACTCTGGTGACCGCGCTGGAGAACGTCGGATGCGGACACGCGGCACGGTATGTGCGCAACAGGCCGCCGGAGCCCGGAGAAGAGGCCGAACATGACAGCTGTGTTCGGCTTATAGACCTGCTGCATCTCAGCCTGGTCAACATGAAGACCCGGGACGTGTGTGTGCAGTGTGTGACTCTGGGGCTCCTGACACAAGAAGACCAGGAGAATGTCAGTGCTGTGCTGTTTACACTCCTTCACAAAGCAGATTAGTGTTTACACTCTTAGACCGGGGTTTACAAGCTGTCATGTGTGACCCTGGACCACAAAAGCAATACACTGCATGCAAAAAAAAAAAAAAACTTGCATTTTCTAGACAAGTAATGAATAGGTTTTGTTTTCATAAATAGGTCAACATTAACTGGGGTTTTCCTTAAAACAAGATGACCAGGAGAATGTCAGTGCTGTGTTTACACTTTTACACAAAGCAGATTAGTGTTTACATGCTGTCGTGTGTGACCTGGACCACCAAAATAGCAATAGACTGCAAGTTTTTTTCCTTTATTTCTTGGTCAAATATCTAAAAATTCTTAAATTAAGAAGCATTTTCTAGACATGTAAATAGGAATTTGTTTTCAGAAACGAGTCAGAATTAACAGTTAAAACCAGCTAAATAATCTGCCAACGTCAAACACGTATATAAATAAATGAATGAATGAGTGAATATATATATATATATATATATATATATATATATATATACATACATAATTTACTTACCCCACTGGCAGATTATTGCTTGTTTCAAAGAAACACTTAAACAATAAAATAAATGATATGGTTTTGTTTTTTCAGAATTAATAAGTCTAAATTAAAGGGCTAGTTCACTAAAAATGAAAATTTCCTCACTATTTACTCTCCCTCAAGTGGTTTAAAACCTTTATGAGTATCTTTCTTCTGTTGAACACAAAATAAGTTATTTTGAAGAAAGCTGAAAATCTGTAACCATTGACTTCCGTTAGCAGTAAAAAACAAACACCATGTACAGTGCTGAGCATATATAAGTACACCCCTCACAAATCTCTCTTTTAAATTCATATTTTTAATAGGAAGCTATACAATATTATATTTGTGCATATACATTAGATTAGTCAGTACTGAAGCCAAATCTGGAGCTTATCTAACAAAATAACTTACGATAACGGTCCAAAAACTAGTAAACCCACATTTATATGTTAGAGAAAAATATTAAATACATATTTAAAAAGAGGAAAAATCAAGAAAAACAAACAAAAAGGGAAATTGTTGAAATTTTGTAGGTTGTAATTTTTTTTGCAATATTTTGCTTGAATTTAATTGTATTCTCTTTCCATTTCTAAATATGTTTGGTGACTAAAATATTATTTTAATGAATATATCTGTTTAATAAATCTGTTTTGTTTAGATGCACCAAAATACATTGCCTATATTCACTGAAAAATTGATAAAAATATTCATTTTCAAAATGGGGTGTACTCAATTATGCTGAGCACTGTAAGTCAATGATTACAGGTATTAAGGTATGCCTAAACTGAACATAAACTGTAGACGTATCCCTTAATTCTGATTGGCTGATTGGAATGTTGTTTCAGGATCAACATAGATGTACATCCAGGAAGATGTCCTACTTCGTGAAATCACACTAACCATAGATAGAGGGGTAAAAAGCAATAAACATCACCAGTAGAGGGCGCTATACACCAGCCACAGATATGCTATGATTTGTGGACATGAGCTACTGACGTGGCTCTGACTAGATTAAATATTTAAAAAGTAATAAATGCATTATAAATAATTATCATTGATAATTTATCAATTTTATTTTTAATGCAAAATGCAATTACTACTACCATTATTATTATTATTATTATTATAATAACAACGTATATTACATGTAATAACCAACTGCTGATACTTCTATCATAAATATATAATCAGTGCGATAGAAAGTAATTGTTTTGTCTTATTTTACATACTCTCGTATTTTATATTGCATATATTACTACTATGAAATAATTTATTTATTATTATTATTATTATTATTATTATTATTATATATTATTATTTTGTGTTATTTTTATTTTTATTATTATGTTTTATTTTATTATTATTTTTAATGATAATAATGATAATAATGATAATAATAATAACAATAACAACAATAATAATAATAATAAAAACAACAACAACAACAACAACAATAAAACTATTTAAAGAAATTAATCTTTTTTAATAATAACATTTAAATAATAATTAGGAATTATTATTTTTTATATTATTATTAGATACAATTTGGAGTAGAAAAATAATTATGCTTACATTATTTGCTTATTTTATTTTATTTTATTTTATATTGCACATACTACTACTACTGTTTAATATATTCAGTATATCACCATATTGACCTGTCTATGTCTTCTGGTCGGTCTTGTTCTGTCCAGTCTTTCCATATGTCACTCAAATGCACAAACTATCTGATCACTACTACTCTTTCAGATTATGACAGCCACCGAGAATAAAGGGAATATAAATGGCGCTCGGCTGCTCCTCAAAAGGCTGGTGAAAAACGAAGCTGGCTGGTTTTCTAAATTCCTTCAGGCCCTGGAGGACACAGAGCACCGTGACCTGATGCGCGAGCTGCGAGGAGAGCCATACGAGGGAGAAGGTGAGGACAAAAAAAAACCCTCAAACAGTAAAAAAAATAATGTGTTTGTTACTAATCCAGCGGTCACAGGCACTCCTACAATAGCAGAAGCTGGAAACCAGAAACCAGCACAGCTCAAATGTCTCTCTGCTTTTTAGACTGCACATCTGTAGCCTGGACGTCCCACGGTATCCCCTCAAACCGAATCGAAACAAGATTACATTATGCTGTAGTCATTTAGCAGATGTTTTTGTTCAAAGTGACTTACAATTGAGGAGGCATTCAGCAATTCAACAAGAAGAGGCAATACACTCAAGTGCTAATTATACAAAGGAACTGTTTGTGCTCAGAGAATAAATAGGGACCTATTAGGCCCTTTTTACAAGGTGTAAAATAAGTCTCTGATGTCCATAGAGTGTGTATGTGAAGTTTCAGCTCAAAATACCACACAAATAATGTTTTATTACTTTTCGAAACTGCTCCTTTTAGGCTTTGATCCTAATTGTGCTGTTTTGGTGACTGCCGCTTTAAATTCAAATGAGATTGTGCTCTTTTCAAAAGAGGGCGGAGCTACAAATGCCTGTGTGTGAGCATAGTGGCAGATTTAAAAACAAGATTAACGTCCTATGCTAATGAGGGAGAGATGGTCACTAAGGCTACGTTCACACTGCGAGGCTTAGTGCTTAAATCTGATTTTTTCTCAGATCTGATTTTTTTGCATAGCTGTTCGCACTGTTGTTGTAAATGTGGCCAGTATCAGCTTTCCAGTGTGAACAGATCATGGTCCTAAACTGACCTGCATGCGCAAAAGTACAACTACGCACAGCACAAAATGTCTAATTATGCACACAGTGTGTATACTGTATGAAGTAAGCACACTGTCAGATTAGGTTTAATATAATTATTGCCCTTTCCACAGACAACCGTGGTGTATTTCATGAACTGTAAAGGGTTGTTCTGCTACTACTAATGTGTATTTCGGCATTTGAAACCTAAAATAAGTCTCTTGTGATTGAAAACACTGGTCATTTGTGATTTATGACAAGCATCTTTCTGTCCACCGGTATAGTGAACTCATCAAGGGTTAATGAGCAGCAGACTGAACTGTGAAGGCAGAGTTGGTTCATTTTCATATTCATATCAGTCGTTCATATTTGGTTCTGTTAAAGTTTTAATTTTTAAGCTTGAATTATTTAGCTATTTTGTGTAGACCTATGCGTTTTAGTCATTTTATATATGCAATTTTGATGGACATATTTGTATGTTAAATCTAACTGAACAATATTTTTTAAAAGGTTCATGGTTAACAATTGGTAAACAAGCGCTGGTTTTGCCTTCAAATTTTTTTTCAAAATAAACAACCAACATTTTGTAGTAAAGTATTTGCCCTGTTGCCATTCTACTATGCTGCTGAGGAGTAGAGGATGTTTGCAGCACAGAATAATGATGCATGTCGATTGAAGATTATGTAAAAGTCACATGAAATCTGACATAACCGTTCACACTGCGCTCGCATTGCAAAACATCAGATCTGTGTCTGCTTTAATACTACATATGGAAGTGGCACAAATCTGAATTGAAATGATCAGATTCCATGCGGTTTGGGCTGTTCTCACACTGTCAAGACAAAAACAGATCTGAGTCACATGTGGGCAAAAAAAATCTGATTTGGGCCACATTTGCCTGCAATGTGAACATAGCCTAATGGGTGGGGATTCCCCCTCTGATGACACGTACAAAGGCAGAATGTCAATCAAAGTGTTTCTGCAGACTGGTTTATATACATATATGACTATATTCACACACTGTTGCCATACAACTGTGCTTAAAATACGTTTTGCATAACAGGTCCCCTTTAAGTGCTAGAGTAAGGAAGGGGGAGTGTTTTTTATATGGAAAGAAGAGTGTTTCTACAGGTGGTTTGTCAAGCCCACTCACCTGTGTGAAGCACACTTCATAAATGCACAATGTGTTTTTGTTTTTTTTGGAGATGTGGAGTGATTGGAAGAAAGTGCCTGCTGCAAATGTGCAAAAACTGGTGCGAGTGTCAGAGTTAAAAGAGTGTGTTTTCAACAGGTGGTTTGTCAAGACACTCACCTGTGTGAGGCTCGCTCAGAATTGCAAGATGACTGCTTTTAATTTAAAATGTTTCAGCAGAATAAGAGATAATGTTTCACATAACATTTTTGAAACATGACCTTTAAATTGGGCAACTAGCAAAGGGAATTTCAACTTAATTTCTGTTCCTTATAGTACTTTATACAATAATATTTTAGTACTTTTGAGGAACATGATCTCATACATGAATCTAAACTTGGAGTCAAACTAAAAAAAAACTTTAACATTATTTTATTCAGCAAAGATGCATTAAAATGTATTAGGATTGGCTAACACTTTATAACTACACACTATGAACCATTTATTAAGCATTAGCAAATAGTTAATCATTTGTAAAGCATTAACTCTACATTATAAGACATTAGTAAGCAGTTTATAACTACAGCTACAAACGCTGCGTTCTTGACTTAAGCACATGTACAGTGTATTTAATGAAAATATATTTTTTAAATGTGTTTACACATTTACCCAAGTAAATAAATAGACTCTGGCTATGTCTACACTAATCTGGATAAATTTGAAAATGGCGTTTTCATGTAGAAACGCTCCATGTCCACAATATTGTTTTCAATTCTTTCTGTCATCCACACTAAAATGACTGAAAACGATTTCATTCATGTACTGCACATGCGCACAGATGTAAAACGCTTTGATGACCGAAAAAGATGGCGGTGTGAACGGCAGCAAACACAATCAGCTCCCGATAGCTAGTCAGATTCAACTCCTAAAATTCAAATTCTTAATTCGTATTCAGACTCAGAATGAGTGGGGATACCAAAATAAAGACTCGTAAAATTCCTAATAATCAAACAAAGGGGAATGAACAAAACCCGAATAATGACGGAGATGCCTCGCCTGATAAACAAGGAGAAGCTAAGCCAACATGCGAGGACATTCAGGCTAAAGGCTGATTTATACTAGCGAGTGTTTACAAGTGTCGAGTCCCGTGAAGGAGCTCCAGATGGAAACTGTTGTTTTGTGTTTGCCTTATGATTATAGTTGTTGCACGTCCGCCGGTTCCCATTCTAAATGAGCGAGTTTGAGCTAGTTGTACATTAAGGTAGCGTTCAGAAAATACAAAACACCCGCAAAGAAACTCGACACAGAGGAACATAAAAACCTACTGCCAGCTAGCGTTTCGGAAGTGTTATTGCAGAGCAGCACACAGAAGTATAAATGCACGGCAACGCGCAAGGCATGTGCCGTGGGTCACACCGATCACTCGACGACGCAGAAGTATAAACCAGGCTTAACAGTCAAGCCGGATTTGAAACTATAAGCAAACAAAACAGCGACTTGAGAAAAGAAATGAAGTCTAATCTCCAATCATTTATTGAAGAATTCAAGAACAGCATGAAAGAAAAAATTGCTCCGTTTAAAGAAGAAACAAATGAAAAGCTGTCATCGATCACCAATGAAGCACAAAAACACCAAAACAGGCTCACAGAGGCAGAAAACGCATCAAACAACTGGAGACATGGTCTACTGAGGCGAATGCAATTTTCTGCAGTTTACAATTAAAGAATCTGCTCTGAAGCTGGCTTGGCAAAAGCGGATACAGGTGCAGGGATGACTCATCTTGTTTGATAATGACTATGCAACAGATGTAAAACGCTTTTACCAGCATCATACCTTCCTGCTGTTAATTTACTTTCCATCTCTTTGAAATGTCGCTGTAAAATGTCGCTACTGCTCTGACGCTGAGCAACAGATCCCAGCAATGGTTCCGTGTCTTTTAAAGACGGAGCATGTACAAACTGACATTCATCTTTAATAAAGCTGTCAAAATGGACGGCATTCAAAGCATCTACAGTCGTGGCCAAAAGTTTTGAGAATTACATAAATATTGGAAATTGGAAAAGTTGCTGCTTGTGTTTTTAGAATAGCAATTTGCATATACTCCAGAATGTTATGAAGAGTTGATCAGATGAATTGCATAGTCCTTCTTTGCCATGAAAATTAACTTAATCCTGAAAAAAAACTTTCCACTGCATTTCATTGCTGTCATTAAAGGACCTGCTGAGATCATTTCAGTAATCGTCTTGTTAACTCAGGTGAGAATGTTGACAAGGCTGGAGATCATTATGTCAGGCTGATTGGGTTAGAATGGCAGACTTGACATGTTAAAAGAAGGGTGATGCTTGAAATCATTGTTCTTCTTTTGTTAACCATGGTGACCTGCAAAGAAATGCGTGCAGCCATCATTGCGTTGCATAAAAATGGCTTCACAGGCAAGGATATTGTGGCTACTAAGATTGCACCTAAATCAACAATTTATAGGATCATCAAGAACTTCAAGGAAAGAGGTTCAATTCTTGTTAAGAAGGCTTCGGGGCGTCCAAGAAAGTCCAGCAAGCGCCAGGATCGTCTCCTAAAGAGGATTCAGCTGTGGGATCGGAGTGCCACCAGTGCAGAGCTTGCTCAGGAATGGCAGCAGGTAGGTGTGAGCGCATCTGCACGCACAGTGAGGCGAAGACGTTTGGAAGATGGCCTGATGTCAAGAAGGGCAGCAAAGAAGCCACTTCCCTCCAAAAAAACATCAGGGACAGATTGATCTTCTGCAAAAAGTATGGCGAATGGACTGCTGAGGACTGGGGCAAAGTCATATTCTCAGATGAAGCCCCTTTCCGAATGTTTTGGACATCTGGAAAAAGGTTTGTCTGGAGAAGAAAAGGTGAGCGCTACCATCAGTCCTGTGTCATGCCAACAGTAAAGCATCCTGAGACCATTCATGTGTGGGGTTGCTTCTCATCCAATGGAGTGGGCTCACTCACAATTTTGGCCAAAAACACAGCCATGAATAAAGAATGGTACCAAAACACCCTCCAACAGCAACTTCTTCCAACAATACAACAACAGTTTGGTGAAGAACAATGCCTTTTCCAGCACGATGGAGCACCGTGCTATAAGGCAAAAGTGATATCTAAGTGGCTCGGTGACCAAAAGTTTGAAATTTTGGGTCCATGGCCTGGAAACTCCCCAGAACTTAATCCCATTGATAACTTGTGGTCAATCCTCAAGAGGCGGGTGGACAAACAAAAACCCACTAATTCTGACAAACTCCAAGAAGTGATTATGAAAGAATGGGTTGCCATCAGTCAGGATTTGGCCCAGAAGTGGATTGAGAGCATGCCCAGTCGAATTGCAGAGGTCCTGAAAAAGAAGGGCCAACACTGCAAATACTGACTCTTTGCATAAATGTCATGTAATTGTCGATAAAAGCCTTTGAAACGTATGAAGTGCTTGTAATTAAATTTCAGTACATCACAGAAACAACTGAAACAAAGATCTAAAAGCAATTTAGCAGAAAACTTTGTGAAAACTAATATTTGTGTCATTCTCAAAACTTTTGGCCACGACTGTACACTACAGCCAATTTAGCTTACCCAATTCACTTATAGCGCATGTGTTTGGACTGTGGGCAAAACCGGAACACCTGGAAGAAACCCACGCGATCACGGGGAGAACATGCAAACTCCACACAGAAATGCCAACTGACCCAGCCGAGGCTCGAACCAGCGACCTTCTTGCTGTGAGGTGACAGCGCTACCCCAAAAAAACTTAAATATAAAAAATAAGGTTTTATTTAGATGTAATGTTGGTCATTGGATGGATGCCGGCCCAAATTGTGTAGCTTTGCTTGGACAAAGCTAAATTAACCAGCCACTTTATTAGGTACACCTGTCCAACTGCACGTTAATGCAAATTTCTAAGCAACCAATCACATGGCAGCAACTCAAGGCATTTAGCCATGTAGACATGGTCAAGACAATCTGCTGCAGTTCAAACTGAGCGTCAGAATGGGGAAGAAAGGTGATTTAAGTGACTTTGAACGTGGCATGATTGTTGGTGCCAGACGGGCTGGTCTGAGTATTTCAGAAACTGTTGATCTACTGGGATTTTCACGCACAACCATCTCTAGGGTTTACAGAGAATGGTCCGAAAAAGAGAAAATATCCAGTGAGCGGCAGTTCTGTGGGCGCAAATGCCTTGTTGATGCCAGAGGTCAGAGGAGAATGGCTAGGCTGGTTCCAGCTAATAGAAAGGCAACAGTAGCTCAAATAACCACTCGTTACAACCGAGGTATGCAGAAGAGCATCTCTGAATGCACAACACGTCCAACCTTGAAGCGGATGGGACCACACCGGGTGCCACTCATGTCAGCTAAGAACAGGAAACTGAGGCTACAATTCACACAGGCTCACCAAAATTGGACAATAGACGATTGGAAAAACATTGCCTGGTCTGATGAGTCTCGATTTTTGCTACGACATTCGGATGGAAGGGTCAGAATTTGGCATCAACAACATGAAAGCATGGATCCATCCTGCCTTGTATCAACGGTTCAGGCTGGTGGTGGTGTAATGGTGTGGGGGATATTTTCTTGGCACACTTTGGGCCCATTAGTACCAATTGAGCATCGTGTCAACGCCACAGCCTACCGGAGTATTGTTGCTGACCATGTCCATCCCTTTAGCGCGAATCATCTCAGTCTGGTTTCTTGAACATGACAATGAGTTCACTGTACTCAAACGGCCTCCACAGTCACCAGATCTCAATCCAATAGAGCACCTTTGGGATGTGGTGGAACGGGTGATTCGCATCATGGATGTGCAGCCGACAAATCTGCAGCAACTGCGTAATGCTATCATGTCAGTATGGACCAAAATCTCTGAGGAATATTTCCAGTACCTTGTTGAATCTCTGACACAGAGGATTAAGGCACTTCTGAAGACAAAAGGGGGTCCAACCCGGTACTAGTAAGGTGTACCTCATAAAGTGGCCGGTGAGTGTATATGTTGCTCTCCACAATGTGGAATAGTGTTTTTTTTATATATATATGTCACATGCAGTGCTGCCTAGAAATGTGTTGTTGTCTTTTTGAAACAATCTTCATTGGAAATGTGCCTTATAGTGCTGTCTACTTCAGCGGCTTGCTAGTTTTTGTAACATAGCGTGCAAACACAAATCTATCTTCCATGGATTAAAGGGAAAAGTTCAATTTACACTCTGGTGTTTCACACAGGAGCTGTCGCAGTGCTGCTCAATTGTGTTTTGCCAATATTTGCAGATCCATTTTCCAGAGGTGCTAGAATAGCCATCTTCACGCGCGGATGCTCTTTTGATGTGTCAGAAAAAGCTAAATATGGTAAGAGAGGAGATGAGACCACTCTCTTATGTTATTTTCCTTTTTCATAAGATGTAAAGTAAGTCCCCAAAATGTGTCTGTGAAGTTTCAGTTTAAAATACACCACAGATTATATATTATAGCTTGTCGAATTTGCTCCTATTTGGGTGTAAGAAAATACACACTATTTATGAGCTTGTCCCTTTAAATGCAAATTAGCTGCTGCTTTCTAGAAGTGGGCGGAGCCTTTACATGCTATTCTGACAGAAACAATCAAATCTTACACAGCCAAGATGACAGAAATGAGCAGAAGTGGATTAAAGCCTCACAGAGTCCGACGATGGAGGGGAAGTTGTTACAACTTTCAGTTCTTTTTCATTCAAGGGAAAACAGAAGTTTGAAAAGGCTGAGTGAGACGGTATACGTATACTGTTTTTGGACACTCCAACACCCAAGGTTGTAAATGTGCCACGTTGCTCGAATGTACCCCTAAAAACAATAACAATGGTGGCTGAGAGAGAAGAGCCGTTTCATAAACATGTGGCACCCTGTCGCACACCGGATGGGAAGCTATTTTACTGCACGCCACATTTTTATATTGTTTTCTATTTGCCGCAGACAGATACCGAATGGTTCTGCCAGTGTACACACACTCAGATTCCCCATTCAGTACAGTTTTTATAGTTTTTAGTTTTTTTTTTTTTTTTTTTTGTCAAATCCTACATCTTGTAATATTTAATTATTATACTGGAGTAGTAATATTGTATGGAGGAGTAATATCAGACTTTACCTGAGTGACCTTCTCTGTGACACAGTGTGTTCTGTCTTTGACTTTGGGAGCGATGATTGTTTTCTCGGAGGACGGAGGTGAAGGCGCTTTCCTGTCGTTGGCTTCAGAGAAGTTGAGGGCAATGAGCGGGATCTTGTTGATGGTGCTGTATTTGTTCAGGTTGGAGTCTGATGTGGACCCTAGCAGACTGGACTTCAGATGATTGAACGGACCTGAAGGTAAACAGAAAACAGCCTGTCAATAACAGAGAATGACTTCGGTTTATACTTGTCCGTCTGCCGAAGGGATGAGTGATTTAAGTAAACTCATTAATCATGATGTTATTCTGGAGATATCAAGTTTCAAGATGTATTTATTTATTTATAAAACCTTGGTTTGGTCTTGGTTGACCAAAGTGCTGTACAGTAATTGTGAAAGTCAACACACAAGTAAACTCATTTTACTTGTGGGGCAGTCGTGGCCTGGTGGTTTGAGTGTTGGACTCGTGATCCGAA
>CAIGQV010000001.1:30676337-30700786 GCA_903798115.1 Danio jaintianensis | reverse complement strand
ATCTCAAGTAGCAGCGTGATATGGCTGTATAGCGGCACTGGTGGGAGGCATGTGTTGGCCTGAAATGCCATCAGTCTATAGAGATTTCCCAGTATTTCTCTGTTGCAATCGGGAGATCACAATAATTAACCCCGAAAAAGCCAAAGCAAACTCTAGCAGATTACTATGGTATAAATACAGCACTACAACATACAAAAGAGAGAGATCGACTTAGAATGCCACTTACCTGATTTATAATGATTTGATCAGCTGTAGTTTGAAATACGAAATGAAAACGCTGATTTTTTTTTCCTTTAAGGACTTATTATGCTGTCTCTGTCACCATCTTGTGGCACAACCGTCTTTGTTCTGCTCAGTATGACAGGCTGATGGCCGCCAATCTCCGAAATTATGAATATTTAAAATAGCCACTATCCTTATAAACTGCATAGTTGCAATCTAAACAACTACATTCTTCTCAAAAGTTCATTATGTTGTCAACAGCAGCAATATTTGTCAAACTGCAGTGAGTTTATTGATCTGCTGTCACTCTATGTAGACGGAGTAATACACAAGAGTGAAGAGGCTGCACGGCTATCAACCAATCAGATTTGAGAACCGACAGAACTGTATCAGGGCTCGAAGTTAACCTTCTTGCCTGGTAGAACTGGTGCTCCTAACTTAAAAAATTTAGGACACCAGCCAAAATTTAGTCGCACCATATTTATCCACTTTTCGAAAGTGTACATGATGGATTAACATTCACCACATGATTACTAATCGGATGTGCCATTATTTGTAACTTTAGGTGGTTTCTAAAACAAAATCTGTCAGTGTTATTTTCGCTCTCTCATCTTCAGTGCTTTACATTTTCGCGGTTGTAGCTCCCTGTCATCTGAAGGAAGGCATTGACTAAGTGATTGACAACTGATATTAACCAATCTATTCACATTCAGTCTAGAGCAGTGAACCAATCCGAAGAGCTTGAATGTGGGGCAAGCATTGCAGGCTTTGTTTACTGCAGCAAGTTGACATATCAACTGTTTTAAACTATCCCTGAGCGCTTTGTTTCGCGTTTCAGGTGCAAAGATGCATTCTGCGTGAATGTCTCCTAAATCCACACATGCAGTGAACATTTTGCAATGAAAACTGATTCCACGGCAACAATTTTATGCACTCACACAAATGCTTTCAAATATATTTTGTGGCCGCATAGATACAATTTCAGGTGCATATGCAACCAAAACGGTCGCAATTTCGAGTCCTGTGTGTGTGTATATATATATTAATCATTTATTAATCATTATGCTGTGTTGTGAACTAGATAAATGAACAAGGACCATATTTTCCACTTTTTTTAATAACAAATTATTCATTTACTTTCACTAAAACAACAGCTTTATTCTTGTTTATTGATTAGCTTTTGTGAATCGATTCAAACTGCTCATTTCAATTAAACGATTCAGTGATTCGTTTGTTTCATCCCATTGTTTGTGATTTCTCTGCACAGCATTATATATTATGGGAAGTACTGCATTTAATTTAAATATTTATTAATATATAATTGACAATATGTAAATAAATTATAAAGTGTTTTTTTAGTTTTTTTAAATATGCTTGTTTTAAAAATATTTCAAGGCAACATTCTTTAATATTAAAGAATATATTTCTAAAAAATATCATATGATGATAGTGCAATCTTTTGAAAATTGATGATTGAGGGTTAACATTTTTTTTTTTAAATTCATTCATTCATTCATTTTCCTTTGGCTTAGTCACCACAGGGGAATGAACCGCCAACTTATCCAGCATATGTTTTAAGCAGCGGATGCCCTTCCAGCTGCAACCCAATACTGGGAAAAACATATTTTTTAAATAAAATATTAATACGAATTTTTTAGTTTGTATTATTTTGCTGTGTTTTGGTTCAAGTATTATAATAATAAAATAATACATAATAATATACAGTATATATTTTTTACAAATAATTTTTTATAACTAATTTCTAATAACTTTTTTTTGTCTTTGCCATAATGACAGTACATAATATTTTACTAGTTATTTCACAAGATACTAGTATTCATTTTTGAAGTGCAATTTTAAAGCTTAACTAGGTTAATTAGGTTAATTTGTCAAGTTGTTGGACAACAGTGGTTTGTTCTGTAGCCGATTGAAAATAAATGAATAAATAAATAAATGAGACTTTATAAAATAAATGAGAATTTATTGAGAAAAATTTTAAAGAAAATTCTGGGGAAAAAAAATCCCTGCTTAGTAAAACAGCATGTCATTCATATGATATATATGATATATAGCTATCATATACAGTATAGCTACATCACCCAGTCAATATCCTATCTTGAATACAAATGTCTTTAATAAACCTTTTCTCAACAAGTTGTTACAGCTGAATCAAAACATCCTTTTAATGCTCTTCAAACTGGCCATTAACAAAATCATGCTTAAAGCAAACATGCAGTTCTGTAAGCATCCATTATCAGTACTTTAATATCCAGTGCAAAAGAAAAGTTAGTAATGCAGAGTATGTACTTTAACTGTGCGCAAGTTCCGAGAGGTCTCCTGGAAGTGGCAGTGCTGGTTAACCGCTGATGGAAGTCATTCAGCATGTAGCATTGATTTTGTGTCGTGACGGTGAGCCACCGCGTCAATGAAGAACCGGCTGTACAACTGAGCCTCTCTAATCCAGACTGAGCTTTAATGAAATAGCAGCAAATGTTCTGTATGATCTAATCAAGACATCAATAGCAGCTGAGGAGAGAAATCAGGCTGGAAATGGATGATCACGACTCTGCGTGAAGGCCAGACGCTCTGATGGATGATTTTTTATTCTTAAAGGACAGAGGAAGAAATCCAGATGCCTCAGTTTTCAATACAACTGGGTGTCAAACTTATTTTAGCCTCATAACTGGACTTAAAGACACTATGTTCGGTGTGTTACTCATTGCAGAATTAACGTTATATTTCATGCATTTTCCATTCATTTACACTTAAACTGGAATGATATATGCCAAATGTATAATATTAACATTAAACTGAATCTGTTATTAATGTAAAATAAATGCAAAATGCTTAAATGTGATAGGGAACTTTTGGTTCTGTTACTAATTACTACTTTTTAAATCACAAACTGGGTAGACAATAACAGATTTGACATTTTCACACTAAAAAAGACTCTATAAAAACAATATAATGATCTTTTAAAATATCAAATGACCTCTTTAGTCAGTTGTCGGCTGCAGAAAGCAGCCAGTGATAATTAAGATGTATTCCCAGAAATCCCAAACATTTCATTGAGTAAGTAAATAGATTTCAGGCATTTTCCATTCATTTATACTTTTTATATACATTTATGATATACAACACATGTAGAATTTACAGTAAACCAAATCTGTTATTAATATAAAATAATGCAAAATGCTTAAGTGTGATAGGAAGCATTTGATTTTGTTACTAGTTACTACTTTTTAAACCAACAAACAGAATTGACAATAACAGAGTTGACATTTTCCACCATTTTGTGCTTTTAGCTCAAGATGCTAAAATTAAATGTTATGCATTTTCATCATATTATTGATGTTTTATAGAATTTTTCTTTTTAAAAACAGAGTTAAAATGTCATTAATCTACTATTGGTGTATCCTAAACATTTTGCACAAATGAATGAGAGAAGAATAACAACTCTCCTCAATGTCTTCCAGAGTTTCCCGCCAGATGAAGTGACATGAATTGGAGCAAGTCACATGCTTTTTCTATCAGTGCTTTACAGATTATGCCTTTTTATTGAGTTCGTTTTTTATTGAGTTATTTATTTTACCCAATGATTGAGTTAAAAATATTTTGTGCTTTGTTGGGTTATTTTTAACCTTTATTGAGTTATTTAATAACTCAGCCAGTTGGGTTAAAAAATTTGAATTTCAACGGTCAACTGATTCAACTGACACAGAACAGCTGTATGTTAATATGTGTGCATCATGTTGTGTTGCGTTATAAAGTTTATTTAAGCTCTAACGCAATAATATAGCTGTTACTATTATTATGTTTACCTCTCGCTGTGTCGAGTGATTTTTATATCCGTTTCACCGGCACTCTTAACTAATGATGATACAAAGGCTTTATAGCCGATCTATATTAAACAGATAAAAACGGTTTCTCTACCTCCCGTGTTCACCTCTACAGTTTTTTTGGAGGGAATGATACACATATTTATAATAATAATAGTAATAATAATTCTTTACATTTATATAGCGCTTTTTATGGACACTCAAAGCGCTTTTTTGGGGGGGGAATCTCCTCATCCAGCTGATTGGTGGAGAGGAGACCGAGTGATGAAGCCCATTATGATATGGGGATGGTTTGGAGGCCATGATGGACAGAGGCCAGTGGGCAAATTTGGCCAGTATGCCAGGGTTAAACCCCTACTCTTTTTCGAAGGACATCCTGGGATTTTTAATGACCACAGAGAGTCAGGACCTCGGTTTAATGTCTCATTCGAAAGACGGCACTCACTGAGCAGTATAGCATAACCTTCACTATACTGGGGCGTTAGGACCCACACAGGCCACAGATTGAGCGCCCCCTGCTGGCCTCACTAACACCACTTCTGGCAGCAACCTAGCTTTCCCATGTGGTTTCCCATCCAGGTACTGAGATATTTGGCCGTCATTCTCGCCTTTAGGACCCAGAGGAGACTCCACCTAGTGTTGCGTCCAGTCTTGGTGAAGGTATGTTGCCTTTTTATAAAAAACAACATGTCCTTTCACTAAGAAACTATATTGTAACATTTAAATACTAATATAGACACATAAATATGCTACGTTTTGTTTAGGAAGTTGCTAGTTTTCCCAATAAGTGGAGAATCGCAGCATTAATGTAGTGGTTATTATTTGCAGCTAGAGTTATAACCGATATAGCTGACCAGAACATAGGCTATTATGAATAATACAGAAAAAAAAGTTACATTTTAATATTTATTTAACTTAGTAGAGTCATCCCATAAAAATATTCAAATTAGACTTAATTATTTTATTATAATTGAAGCTGAATGTTTGATTCAGGAGGCGGAGCCAGTCCGAAATGGGTATAGTGGGAGTTTTTCAATTTATTAATCGATATATTATTACTCGATATAAATTAGTTTCATTTAAAGTTTTTGTTTTTGAAAAAATAATAAAAGATTTATCTTGAAAATATGTAAATGTAACCGCAATTCTATAATCACCCTTGTATAATGTTTTATTTGGGAAACATTTTACAATTTTAGATAATACAGGGCATGGCAGGCCTTTAAAAGGTCTTATTTCTACTTATGAGAGGTCATAATACATAGAGATTTAGTTACAATTTATTTCAATTACAATTTTCTCACGGTTGAAAGTATTTTCTGAATTATGAAGCAATAAAGAGATTCCCACAATCCCTCTTTAAACCTTTGACTCTAATATGTCAAAAAAATTATACAATAATTTTGAACTCCACTTCATGCAATTTTCAGACCTTTGTGCCAGACATGCATGCAAGTTAGTGCAAATGTAATTAACTAATGCATCATTACCATATTTAAACAACATTTTATAAAACTTGTGATGCATAAATTAAATTCTTGCCATTTTGAATGTAATAAATCAACTGGGGGAGTATTTTATTTTACCTTATCCACATGCAGTGTCTTGCCTTACACTAAAAGACATTAAAAAAAACAATATAGTGATCTTTTAAAATATCAAATGACCTCTTTAGTCAGTTGTCGACTGCAGAAAGCAGCCAGAGATGATTATGATTTATTCCCAGAAATCCCAGAAACATTTCATTGGGTAAGTTGATGTCAAAAATGAAAGCACACATGCTTCTCATAAAGCCGATGAGGGATAATTTCATATTTTGGCTCTTTATACTGATTGTAAATTGAAAATATCAACAGAACGGGCAGAGAGAAGGTCATTTATCATGATGCCGTTATAATGGCCATTTCTTGCTGCTAGATGTGATTATCATTCATCAGTGAAAGCAATGAAATCACTATACTGGAAAATTATACATTCCTGCCTCCATTAATCGTGCAAATAATGCAGAAACTAATGTGCATTATGACGGCTGACTTAATTAATGGCACAAGCCAAACGCAAGACTTGGTAAGACTTGGTTTATATCAGGAGCAAAGAAAATGGCTTTAGACCAGAGCTCATTAAATTATATAGCTAGTTTCATATTCATTGGGTTTAAAATGTGCATAATTATCAGATATGACTTTAAAACCCTCACGTCTTTATCATAACATTCTTAGATTCTGGTGTCCCATTGAAAGAGCAATATTAAACATTTAATTAGGAATATAATGTATAATGAGCAGCTTAAACCAGATCATGACAAGCAAGAACCATCTTAAACCAGCTCATGGCCAGCAAAAACAACGTAAACCAGCTCATGGCCAGCAAAAAACAACTTAAACCATGTCATGACCAGCAAGAACAAGCTTAAACCAGCTCATGATCAGCTAGAACCAGCTTAAACCAGCTCCTGACCAAAAAGAACCATCTTAAACCAGATCATGACCAGAAAGAACCAACTTAAACCATGTCTTGACCAGCAAGAACAAGCTTAAACCAGCTCATGATCAGCTAGAACCAGCTTAAACCAGCTCCTGACCAAAAAGAACCATCTTAAACCAGATCATGACCAGAAAGAACAAACTTAAACCCCAGCAAGAACAAGCTTAAACCAGCTCCTGATCAAAAAGAACCATCTTAAACCAGATCATGACCAGAAAGAACCAACTTAAACCATGTCATGACCAGCAAGAATAAGCTTAAACCAGCTCATGATCAGCTAGAACCATCTTAAATCAGCTCCTGACCAAAAAGAACCATCTTAAACCAGATCATGACCAGAAAAAACCAACTTAAATCAGATCATTACCAGCAAAAAACAACTCCTGAGAAGTAAGAACCAGCATAATCCAGCTCACGATGAGCAAGAACCAGCTTGATCCAGTTCATGACTAACTTAAACCAGTTTAAACCAGCTCCTGAACAGCAAGGACCAGCTTAATCCAGCTCATGACCAGCAATAATTAACTCAAACCAGCTCATGACCAGCAAGAACCAACTCAAACCAGCTCATGAGCAACAAGAACCAGCTTAATCCAGCTCATGACTAGAAAGAACCAGCTTAATCCAGCTCATGACTAGAAAGAACCATCTTAATCCAGCTCATGACCAGCAAGAACCATCTTAATCCAGCTCATGACCAGCAAGAACCATCTTAAACCAGCTCATGACCAGCAAGAACCAGCTTAAACCAGCTCATGACCAGCAAGAACCATCTTAAACCAGCTCATGACCAGCAAGAACCAGCTTAAACCAGCTCATGACTAACAAGAACCAGCTTAAAAAAATCATTTGGGAAATATTTGAAAAAAAAAAAAAAAAATTCACTGGAGGGCTAATAATTTTGACGTCAACTGTAAGTGTAATGGCTCACCTTCACTGGTGTGTCTGTCAGTGTAGAGGCGTTTGTGCTTTGCGCTCAACCCTTCGATATCGTGGACGGAGGAGGCTCGTCTGCGGCTGCACACACTGTCTCCAGACACGGCCTGCGCCAGACAGCTGCTGGACTGAGTCTGAGCCGCTCCAGGCCGATGCCATGTCTGTCTGGGGGATGAGTGGTCCAGAGGAACGCTGACCGGAGACGAGTGGCTGCTGGAGCGAATCAGCGCTCGCGTGTCGTTGACATCGGCTGGACTGCAGATGTGCTGGGTTGGCGACGGGACGTCCATCACTGCCGCAGAGTCATCACTGGAAGAGGCAGGTAAAAAATTTACTCAAGTACAAATAAAAGGACGTATAAACCTAATTGCTCAAGTCACGGCAAAATTAGTATCATGAACTCTTTAAGGTGCTTTCAAACAACATAATCTATGGACAAAAGTTCAACCAGGTGGCTACGATGCCTGTTATGGTACGTTCACACCAGACGTGGATGAAGCGTCAATCGTGAGTGATTTACATGTTAAGTCAATGCATAGACACAATCAGACATCCTGCGGGGCTATTTACGCGAATGAGGCGAGACACCCCTCACTGCGGCCTGGAGTGTGGTGACAAAACGTATGTCGACATCACGTATGTGTTAGCGTACATGCGTAGCGACTCTCCCGTAGTATTTTTATTTCATGAATGAATGAATGTGTCCATTGTGTCAATGTGCAAGCGGTTGTTGCTAGAAACGAGAATTATTTGTATTATTTATTAAATTACACATTACAGTGTGTGTTATTACCGTCTACACTTACCCCAACCCTAAAGACTGGTTTATACTTCTGCGTCGAGTGATCGTTGTGACCCACGATGCCTGCCTTGCGCGTAGCTGTGCATTTATACTTCTGCACGCTGTTTGTGCTGCTCTGCAATAACACTTCCGAAACGCTAGCTGGCAGTGGGTTTTTATGTTCCTCTGTGTCGAGTTTCTTCGCGAGTGTTTTGTTATTTCTGATTGCTACCTTAATGTAAAGTAGCTAAAACTCGCTCATTCAGAGGCGGGAACCGGCGGACGTGCAACAACTTTAATCATAAGGTAAACACATAATAAAAGTTTCCATCTGGAGCTCCTTCACGGGACTCGACACTTGTAAACACTCACTCCATCGGCCTCGCGGTTCTCAGCACCGCCCACACTCGTCACCACTACTAAAGCAACCAATCACAGAGCTTGTGCTATGCGTCGTTGTGACATGTAGTTACATTTTTCGAGAGGTGCACGTCAGCGTCGGCGTCAGCCACAGCTAGGGCTATGCGACCGCACGAAGGCTGCGCCGGACCATACGTGTGCGCTTGACGCAGAAGTATAAATCAGCCTTCAACCCAACCATCACAGTAAGCATGCGGGTTACATTATAGACATTATAATAGAAGTCTATGGTTGCAACGTCTGCTGCTGCTGCTTGTATTTTTACGGTGGTTGGCATCCAGCGTTTTGGTGCATTACCACCACCTTCAGCTTTAGAGTGTAAATCAGAGGATGGGTTTACAAAGTAAAAAGGACACTAAAGTAATGAACACTACTAAATGTAGTATGTACTACATTTGAATTAGATTTTACTACACGACCGTTTAAAAAGTACATTCTAATATGGAAGTATGCGATTTCGGACACAGCCATGCAGTACGTCATGTTGCGCATGCGCACTTCAATGTACGTTAGGGTTGCACGATATTGGAATTCGGTACCAATCGATACTGAAGTTTTAAAAACTTGGCTGTGAAGGTCATCAGTTCACCGAACTCACCGCTGTTTACTACGTGTAACCACAGATACAGAGACACTGGAGGGTTTTAAAGCCGCGATTCTTCAGCGGATTGCTCAGCTAATAGACAAACCAGCTGATCAACGTGACTTTGAAACGCTCCAGTGTCCCTGTATCTGTGTTTACACTCAGTAAACAGCGGTGGGTTCAGTGAACTGATGACCTTAACAGCCAATCACAGTCATTTCTGTTGAGCACGTGAACACAATGGCAAATCAGCGCTGTTTAAGAACGTGCTCAACAGCACTCAAATGTTAGCGGGAAATGGGCGTTTTTAAAACTTCAGTATCGATTGGTACCGAATTCCAGTATCATGACAACCCTAATGTACGTGATGTAGTGTATATACAGGCTGCAGCGAGGACAATTTGAATGAGGCAGCGCGCGTGACGTAAATCGGGCAAATGACACAGTGGAAATTGAGCGTTTTGCCTGTTTGACGCACTTGACACGTGAAGAACTTTGGCAGACAAAACCAATCAGGAGCTTGCTCTAGAAGGGCCGTGATTATGATGTAGTGCCTGTAGTTGGTGTCCTGAGAGGAAATCCTTCTGCCGACATGGGACAGCAGTTCATCAAACTGAGACTGGCTCAGTCTGAAGTACAGCTGAAAGCGTCCATCATCCAGACATGGCGCCAAACAAATCGATGTCATTTTCTAGCTGTCTTAAAGCACATAAAGCACAGCTACTGTCTTAAAAAAATCCATGTCAGCCATCAGCAACAAAACTGGAGTCACCAGGCAGACAGAAGCCCCTCCCATGATGCGAATCCTCATCTGTTGTGAAGTGAATTTGACCCAGCGAGTAAACTCAAAATGTTCATGCATTTAATTTCTTGTACATAGCCTGATCTATTCACACAAGCCACATCTGGTATGAATGCCCCATTAAAGAATAAGTTCACCCAAAAATTACAATTCTATTATTAGTTATAGATATTTTGGATGAAATCCGAGAGCTCTCTCATCCTGCATAGACAGCAAACAACATAGGCTCATTGGGGATACATGCCCAAGGCTACATATTTGGGAAACCGCAAATACATGCGAATACTATGGGGGGCGGTATGAGATGGCCAACAACCTCTGTTCCTTTGTTTTTGCGCTACTGAACTCTTGTCCATATGGACGTTTTTTCCAGTCAGTTAGCTTGGTAGCTCGCCTTGTATGGCATCGGACTTGGGAAGCAGAGCAGACCAGGGTTTGAGTCTGGCAAAGGATGGTTACAGAAACCAGGTAAAACAACCCTATGATGAGCAAACATGGCCCACTAATGTATTTGAGATTCACAGAAATGTATAGGGGGGCCTCTGGTGAATTTATAAGGAGGACATGCAAATTGCACATAAGAGAAAACGTGACATGGTAACATATTTGAGATTATCAAAAATATAGGCAGCAGCCTCAAGTGGATTTGTAAAAAAAAATATATATATATATCTCATTTTCATATTTTGCAGTTCCCAAAATATATCTCTAATGAGCCTGGGTTTACAGCAATGGTCCCAACAGGTTTAAAGTCCAGAAAAATACCAAAAACATTGGCAAAACAGTTCATGTGACTTCAGTGGTGATATGAAGCTCCAAGAACACAGATTAAGTACTTTACTATGGTATGGTTCAAAAGCACAACGGTATTGACTATAGTATTTTTTCATGTTTGGGTACTGTGACTTAATAAATGTACTGTGTTTCTACCTCTGGTCGCTGACTCTGGGCGAGTCCACCATGACTGAGTCTGGGTCGTCCTGAGGGAGAGACTGTTTACTGACGCCCAGCAGCTTCAGTGAGGGCAGACGCAGACGGAAGAACCGGCCTTTTCCTAGAGGAAGTCAAAAATACATTTGTCATCATACTTGGAGGGACTGAATATGCTATTCAACACGTTGCTTTTGCTTTTATACTCCTTTATATTGTCATAATAATATTAACAATAAAACACAAATCTAGTATTTCAAAAATATAGATGTTCTTTATATTCAGAATCAGATATAAAGTATATAATATGAACAAATTAAACAAAGCTGTCACTTAACTGAGAATTACAGTATATTATTATTATTATTATTATTATTATTATTAATCAGTTACTACCATTATTGTTTTTTATTTATATGGAAGTATTAATTACTAGTTGTTGTTATTATTATTATTATTATTATTATTATTATTATTATTATCGTTGTTGTTGTTGTTGTTATTATCCACCAATTATTAAAATTATTATTTTTATTTTTATATAATTATTAATTACTAGTTGGCGTCACAGTGGTGCAATGGGTCGCCTCACAGCAAGAAGGTCGCTGGTTCGAGCCTCGGCTGGGTCATTTGGCATTTCTGTGTGGAGTTTGCATGTTCTCCCCGTGTTCGCATGGGTTTCCTCCGGGTGCTCCGGTTTCCCCCACAAGTCCAAACACATGCGCTATAGGGGAATTGGGTAAGCTAAATTGTCCGTAGTGTATGTGTGTGAATGAGCGTGTATGGATGTTTCCCAGGACTGGGTTGCAGCTGGAAGGGCATCCACTGCGTAAAACATATGCTGGATAAGTTGGCGGTTCATCCCAGATTAATAAAGGGACTAAGCCGAAAAGAAAATGAATGAATGAATAATTACTAGTTATTATTATTAATTACCAATATCAATTATTACAATGACTTATTTTTAAATTAGGGATCATTTTTCCAATGTTTTAGCAACATAAAATTTGTTTAATACATTTAATAAATTTATTTTTTATTTTTATTTTTTTTTGCAATTTCCAACACTATAGCAAAAAGTAGTAAATCTAAGACCATAGTCATAAAATATTAACTAATCGGATTAAAAAAGTATCTTAAAATGCATTTATTTATTTATTTTCACAAATAATAATACTTTATATTGTTATTTTCATTGGGGAAGGGTCAAAACAGAAGCTGAAATTAAATAAAAATCAATTAATTAATTCTGTTTTATTTCCTTGTTATTGGCAGCATCGGACCAGGTGTCTTCAGCAGACGGTCAGCATTCATTCCCACAATGCATCTCTCTAAGGAGAACCACAGTCTTTCATGAGGCTCATTTATTCAGCCTCAGTCCAGACTCACCGCAGATCCTCAAAGCAGGACATGATCAGACAAACCCAGCTCTTCCCAGCGGAATTCAGTGTTTCCTCTCCAGTACATTAGTGCTTTGAAGAGTCAATTACACAGCACTCTTTCTAATAAATAAGGTCTGCTAAGAGATGAGCCTAACCAGACTAATGTGGACAAGATAAATTAAGTGCAAAATATGCATCCTTCCTATTCACCGCCATCCATGCACATAAACTAGAGAGAAAGAGTAAGTGTAGGTAGAAAATTGTAGTTTTTATCTGCAAACTGAAGGATTACGATTTATTTTTTTAACAATTTGATACTATACAAGTGGCAAAGATATATTTTTCTGTCCAGGTGATCTCATACAACCTCTATAATATTCAGGTTTGGACTCTGAGAAGGCCATTTCATTACTGTCTGTGTATCCTCCGAATAGGATTTCACTGCAATTAGAGGACCATTATCATGCTGAAAATGAAAACTATTAATACTAAAGTTCTTTTCAGAAGGATTGACATAATGGATTAAATGGATCTGTACTTTTTAACATTCACAATTCCATCAATTCAGACAATATTGCTAACAACTCTGGTAGAAATGCAGCTCAAAACTGGACAAACAGCCTCTCTCCAACATTGTCTTTCACATGCCTAAAACAATTAAACCGAATTAAATCAAATTCTAACCTAACCTAACTCCTATCATAACAAACCATACATCAACTGAAAGATAATTTATTTACCCTGTATAAATCTCAATAAAAAAGAAAATGGACAAAAATTTACATGTATGACATGGTTTTATGGTAAAGGATCATATATGTCCATTATGCCATGTATGTTTTATATATATATATATATATATATATATATATATACTGTACACTCAGAAGTAAACAAAGATTGGTGGAAAAGTCATCTTGCAGTGACTCCAAGTTTGTCCGCGACCTGCCATATTTGGGGTGAAGTGTCAAAAAACATTTTATCATCCCAGAATGCACGTCACAGCTGACTATGGTAGCTGGTTTAGATTGGTTTAAACACTAACATATTTTTTGCGTTTGGGTAGGTCCGAGGTTGCTTCATGTTCTCACCACAAATGAACAATGCAGGATTTATTTAAAAGCGTACCTAGACCTCTTCAAGAAATTCTCTGTCCATTTTTTTGGTCCACTTTTAGTGCGCACTTGAGTATGATTGCTGCTTTCACACCTACCCAAACAAACTGCACCAAAGAGGCAAACAAAATCTGGTAGGTATTAACCAAACTAAATGAGGCAGGTGTTAAAGCGCACCCTAACTAACATTAACCCTTGTGTATTGTTCAAATTGACTACCCTTTCGTTATGCTAGTGGCTGTTTTTGCCACATTGACCTCCATTATAATCACATTTTTTGATTGCAAAGGCATGACAGCATATAATCATGCATTCTTTGATTGTTGGTGGTTTTCCCTGTTGGGAAGAGGTCAAATTTGTCATTTTTACTGTTGATCATCAGTTGGCAGCATTAAGCCTTTAGATAGGCCTGTGAAAAAAAGTTTCTGGTTTTTATATGGAGTTCAGTGGAGTATAAAAACTAATTATAGTGTGTGTGTGTGTGTGCGTGTGCGTGTGTGTGTGTGCAAAAATACATTTACTATGTTTGCTATGTTCTGAGGTGCTTCTTTTGATTTTCTTAGACATATCAAGGTAAGGGAGCAAAGGTCTCTCTCTCTCTCTCTCCCTCACACACACATGCACACAAACAGAGAAAGTTGTGGCCAAATTAGGACTCAAAATCACCCCAGAGTGCATGAAAACACCCCCAACAGCAAACAAGGGTTAACTAATACAACCTTATTGTAAAGCGTTACCACTAACATTAACTAACATGAATGTTATTGTAAAGAGTCACCCCGTTTTCCTCTATTCACCTGCAGTGCAATAAAGTGAAGCCCCTGTCCAGCAGCTGCAGGTGAAGCATGAATCTGCAGCAGATCTCCGTGTTGTTCAGTGCATGTAAACACACCTCAGGAGGGCCGCTTTGGATGCTCATTGACAATGGTGGTCTGAAAGTGAGCCAGCGGATGGGAATATGAGGACATCCTCACTCAGCGGCCCGCCGTCCTTCTGCTATCACACCAACATATGATACAGGCAAAACCCCCTACAACGCTCCACATCCACACAGGTACCAAAACAACATTTGTGGGGGGGCTTCATAGTTAAAGGGGTCCAATTATGTTTTTTAGACTTAAAAAAAAAAGAGAACAAAATCACTCCAGCAGGGGTTATTGCCTACAGCATTACAGAAGTTTCAGAATGGCATCAAATGACTTGATTGTCATCATGAGTTTTCTCCCAGGGATTAACAAAAAAATCACAAAATTCTGAATTTAAATAAATTTCTCCCAAGAAAACGTGGCCTGCTTGAGTTGTGTTTGCATTGTGTTGACACTGTTTCATGGATCTAATATACTGATACACATGCAACTTCTTCTCCAACTGTTTACATTGATACTAATAGCCAACATTGTGTTTGTCTGTGTGTATGTATGTCTGTGTTTGACATGTATTCCTGCTCTCTTGTTTATGTGCATGAATAGCAGTAAATAGACAGGATGCATCTTTAGCACGTCATTTATTTTGACCACATTAGGCTGAATTAGCCACATCTTAAATGTGTCTCTTTTTTGTTGTTTTTGAAGAGAGCATTTTAAATGGGACCTATTATGCCCCTTTAAGGTGTAAAATAAGTATCTGATGTTCCTATAGCGTGTATGGGTAGTTTTAGCACAAAATGATCCACAAATAATGTTTAATAACTCTTTGAAACTGACCCTTTAGGCTTTGATCCCAATTGCGCCATTTTGGTGACTGTCGCTTTAAATTCAAATGAGATTGTGCTCTTTTCAAAAGAGGGCGGAGCTACAAATGCCTGTGTCAGCATAGCGGCAGATTCAAAAACAAGACTAAGGTCCTATGGTAATGAGGGAGAGATAGTCACTAATGGGCGGGGCTTTTCCCCCATGATGACACGTACAAAAGAAGAATGTCAATCAAAGTGTTTCTGCAGACAATTTTTATCAAGTGTGACTATAAAAAATAAAATGAATACATTTTTACCATTAGAAGCTGGTTATATTCACAGATTGTTGCCACACAACTGTGTCTCAACCCCTTATAAAAGTGATTTTTGCATAATAGGTCCGCTTTAACACTAGAAATACCAAGGTAGTCATTTTGACTTTTTGTAATTGTAATTCAATATCTTTGTTAAAATAAAACTTGACTATTCCTAAATGTGTGTACGTTTCATTCTAACTTTGTTGTTTTATTAAAATTGAGTATTAAAAAAAAGAGTTCTGGGTATTTCCACCTTGAATGGACATAACTAGATAACTTCCAATGTGACCTGCACAAGGTCTGGTTATATTGACGGAAGTTAGCAGATTTTCGGACACTTCGTAATATAATTGTGCCTGCTGCAAAGTTCCTTGATTATTATGCTGGAATGCGAGTATAGTTATATAATGGTCTAATAATGGTCTAATCTGATTCAATGATCTATGCTAAGCTAAAAGTGTTCCCACCAGAGAAATATCAGTCCACAACCAATTAAAAATGTCAAACTGTTATCAAACTTCCTTTATAAATCATCAGCAACACCAAATAGGAAATTTATCAAAACTCTTTGGTCATTTTTGAGTGAGATGCTAATGGTCTAATCCGATTCAATGATCTATGCTAAACTAAGCTAAACGTGTTCCCACCAGATATATATCAGTCCACAACCAATTAAAAATGCCAATCTGTTATCAAACTTCCTTTTTATATGATCAGCAACACCAAATAGGAAACTTTATTAAAACTTTTTGGTCATTTTTGAGTGAGATGCTAATAGTCTAATCTGATTCAATGATCTATGCTAAGCTAAGCTAAAAGTGTTGTCACCAGAGATATATCAGTCTACAACCAATTAAAAATGCCAATCTGTTATCAAACTTACTTTATAAATCAACACCAAATAGCAAACGTATCAAAACTCTTTGGTCATTTCTGAGTCAGATGCTAATGGTCTAATCTGATTCAGTGATCTATGCTAAGCTAAGCTAAAAGTCGGCTGAAAAATCTAAAGAGCTAAAAGTTCAGCTGAATGGATTTAAACATAGTAAAACTCAACAGTTTAACTCTAGGGAAGCTGTAAAATGAGCCTACTTCCCATAAAAAGTGGAGTGTTCCCTTAACACACTCAAATGACTTTGTGAAACTTTGTAGCCTATACCTGATCTGGCAGTGACTGAGATCATACTGTACTGTACTACACACCACTGGCCATCAGACTCTCAGAAAGATCATCTTCTGACACACTGAAGTCTTGAAAGATCATTTACAGGCACAGTGAAGTCAAACGTGGAGCGCTGGTGACGTCTGTGATGAGTGATGCTGACGGAGAGCCAGTCATTCAGAGCTTCATTAAACATAATGAGATATTAAACCATCACCGTGCTTTCCTTCTCTTCCTGTGGCCGTCAGACATTCACACTTAATCATGTTCACTGCTCTCTCTCTCTCTCTCTCTCTCTTTTGTCCATCTCTTTTTTTCCTCTCTCTCTTTTTCCTCTGATTTTCAGTTAGGGATGCACGATATTGGAAAAGTCTGATATTGTGAGATTTTATTTTACTGCCATAAATATTGCGATATGAATACAGTTTCGCAAGATAATTTGAATAGCACTATTTGATGGTTTTCTGGAGAGTCATAACTGTATTCAAGTAGAGAGATTGAATAACCACAATGCACAAAATGCTTTTCTTTGCTTTTTCTCGTTTCTAGTCCAAATATCTAAAAATTCTTAGAGCAAGTAAAAATGTTCAACTTCAGAGGAAATAAGTCAAAATGAAGAGTTTTTCCTTAAAACAAGTACAATTATCTGCCAATGGGGTAAGTAAAATAATCTTGTTTTTGCTTTAAAATGTACACTCACTGGCCACTTTATTAGGTACACCTTACTAGTACTGAGCTTTTGCCTTCAGAACTGCCTTAATCCTTCGTGGCATAGATTCAACAAGGTACTGGAAATATTCCTCAGAGATTTTGATGCATATTGACATGACAGCATCATGCAGTTGCTGCAGATTTGTCGGCTGCACATCCATGATGCGAATCTCCCGTTCCACCACATCCCAAAGGTGCTCTATTGGATTGAGATCTGGTGACTGTGGAGGCCATTTGAGTACAGTGAACTCATTGCCATGTTCAAGAAACCAGCCTGAGATGATTCGCGCTTTATGACATGGTGTGTTATCCTGCTGGAAGTAGCCATCAGAAGATTGATACAAGGCAGGATGGATCCATGCTTTCATGTTGTTGACGCCAAATTCTGACCCTACCATCCGAATGTCGCAGCAGAAATCGAGACTCATCAGACCAGGCAACGTTTTTCCAATCTTCTATTGTCCAATTTTGGTGAGCCTGTGTGAATTGTAGCCTCAGTTTCCTGTTCTTAGCTGACAGGAGTGGCACCCGGTGTGTTCAGAGATGCTCTTCTGCAGACCTCAGTTGTAACGAGTGGTTATTTGAGTTACTGTTGTCTTTCTATTAGCTGGAACCAGTCTGGCCATTCTCCTCTGACCTCTGGCATCAACAAGGCATTTGTGCCCACAGAACTGCCGCTCACTGGATATTGTATATTTTTCGGACCATTCTCTGTAAACCCTAGAGATGGTTGTGCGTGAAAATCCCAGTAGATCAGCAGTTTCTGAAATACTCAGACCAGCCCGTCTGGCACCAACAACCATGCCACGTTCAAAGTCACTTAAATCACCTTTCTTCCCCATTCTGATGCTCTGTTTGAACTGCAGCAGATCATCTTGACCATGTCTACATGCCTAAATGCATTGAGTTGCTGCCATGTGATTGGCTGATTAGAAATTTGTGTTAACGAGCAGTTGGACAGGTGTACCTAATAAAGTGGCCGGTGAGTGTATACATGTATATATGACAAAAAAAGCACAGTATACATAGGTAAAAATATTATTATTATTATTATTATTATTATATTTTGCTCATCATTTTCAATGACATAAACAGTATGTTATAATGTTACTTCTATGTTATTACTACACACACATACACAGATATACGCATTACTGAAACTGTCTTCAGTAGTGTGCATTTAATATTGATTCCTTTTTTCCAACTTAGAAAATGAAATGGCCAGTGTTGCTGTGAATGTTCTCTTTATTTTGTTTATTTCATTATAGCAGAGACATACAGAACATAACAAAGGCGGCGTCCTTGCAAATGATTCATGACAGCATGTGTGTTTGTTTGTGTGTGAGTGTGTGCATCTGTGTGTGCGCTAACAGTCACAGCGCATATGTATATTGCTTGATTTGAAGGTCATGTGTTGTTTGCGTGGCATGATTGTTATGTGCATTAGCATGTAAAGCAGACTGCGTTTGCGCTTTTCTAAACATAGTGGTGGACTGATGGAGTTATGCAGCGTAAGCATGTGACATTTTCATTCAGCTTCGATGTCAGAATACATGAAAACAGCCCATGATGCCAGTGCTTCTGCTTACTGTTATGATACTGTATGTGAGTCATTCATTTTTTATTCATCCTAAAAGCCATGTAAGTTTAAGTTTGACCTTGTATAGTTGAATACAAAAATTATAATGAAATTTAAATTCTTTATCAAATATTTTCCCAAGTTTTGTTTAACCCCTTACAGTCACCGTCCTGATAGCGGAATGCTTAATTAATCACTGTATTGCAATTAAATCCTAATCTAATCATGACAAATTATATATCATTGGAAAGGTCTAACTCATCTGGATACATATTTTACTGTTGTTTTTTTGTTTTTGTTTATTGTTTAGGAAAATTAATAGATCAAAATACATTTACTGTCAGCCTTCAACATGTATGACCATTTGCGGTTACATATACTGTATGTAAACCATAACATTATAGTCTATTCTTTTTTTTTTATTCGGCTTAATCCCTTTATTAATCTGGGGTCGCCACAGCGGAATGAACCGCCAACTTATCCAGCATATGTTTTACGCAGCAGATGCCTTTTCCATCACTGGGAAACGGACAATTTAGCTTACCCAATTCACCTATAGGGCATGTGTTTGGACTGTGGGGGAAACCGGAGCATCCGGAGGAAATCCACGCCAACATGGGGAGAACATGCAAACGCCACACATAAATGCCAACTGACCCAGCCAAGGCTCGAACCAGCGACCTTCTTGCTGTGAGGCGACAGCGCTACCCACTGCGCCACCACGCCACCCTACATTATAGTCTAAGCATAAAGAAATCATGACAAACTATAAATCATTTGAAAGCTCTAGTTTCCAAATCTGGTGACTGATTTTTGATAGATATGACTGAGCAACAGTTCTATATTAATTTACGACAAGGTTACTCATCATTAGAGTTGTAAAGCATTACTTTGCTACAGCAATCCACATGTAACAATTGTTTTTAGAGGCTAAACTCAGATCAAATATCACCAAACTGCTCGTACTGCTTTAGAATTTGACTTTACTTAACTTCTAGTTTACAAATATTACAAAAGTAGGAAAAAATATGGTTTATATTCCTCAAACCATACACAAAAATAGGGGGTGCCCTCATTTGTTCTCCAATGGAAACTGTCATCTGGTGGCCATGTTTGGTACTGCGGCCAAACTAAATCTTACTAAACTATCAACTTCAAATTTGGAATATAATTTATTCGGATATTTAGTTTGATTTTCTGTCAAGTTTAGGCCTAAAGCATGTTTTGTAAAATACATATGTTATGTTCTGTAATACTATACATTTAATGTTTTATTATTTTCATAAACTTAAAGGCAGATAACTTGTTTATGTAACTTTTTGAACTTTAGCTACAATCTGACAAGTGTCTTCTTTAAAATGAGACCAAGCTAAATTCTGTGCACCAAAGCGTTGACGATTGGCAATAATTTAAATTGAACATGTCATTTTCTTGTCTATGTCCAAAAAGTGGGGGCGACAGTTAAGGGTAACTGTTAATGACTAATTAAATTATTTTTTAGTAAAGGCATCATTAATTATTTTAGTAAAGGCATCATTAATGCTAAAAAGTACATAGAAATTTTAGAGCACAATATGCTGCCTTCTTTTCCAGGGACGCCCATGCATATTTCAACAAGACAATGCAAAACCACATTCTGCACACAAGTGCACACAAATCCTGGCTGCGGAGGAAGAGGATACAGGTACTTGACTGGCCTACCTGCAGTCCCGACCTGTCTCAAATAGAGAATCTGTGTTGCATTTTGAAGCACAAAATGCAACAACGAAGACCCCGTACTGTTGCCCACCGTAAGACTTGTTTGCAGGAAGAACGGGACAAAATGACACTTGAAACACTTCATCACTTGGTGTCTTCAGTCCCTAAACATCTTTTAAGTGTGGTGAAAAGAAATGGCAACATTACAAAGTGGTAAATGCTTTACTAAATTATTATTATTTTTAAATATGTATATGCATTTTCCATACTGTCCCAACTTTTCACAACATGCTAAAGGACATTTGAATAGTTATTATGTCTTTTCATTATTTTGACAGTATAAATCATCCACCTTTTGACATTATTGTCTTATTTTTGTGTGTTTTACAGGATGATGAAGATAATATCAGGTCTGATCGACACAAGGGTGAGTACATGATGACATGTAAACCTTCATTTGTCAGTGAAGCGTTCTTGTAAAGTCATTTTGTCAGGCACTTTACACATGGTGATGGAGGACGGATCGTCTTCCCTCCAATCATTCGGCCTTTTTACTGCACTCGGGTTTCAGTGCACACAATGTGTCTTGATCTGCCATCTTGAGTGCTTTGGGAAATCAGATTTGCAATGCATCTCGGTTGCACTTGACATCTGTCTGGTCTAAACCACTAGGATTACTCCATTTAACTGTGTGATTGCTTATGGCATTGCAATGTATCGATGAATTATTGCACAGTTAGTTGCAATTCACACAATTTACTACTAGCTTATTATCCGTCTAATATTAAGATATTAACTGTTTATTATAAAGTATGATCTTATTTTATGTTCCTAATCCTACCCTTAACCAGTGGTGTAAAGTAACAAATTACAAATACAAAGTGTCCAAGAAGATGTCCAAAATCTTTACACGCATTGACCCAGAGACTGTTTAGATGTCACTGATGAAAAGATGATGGATGTTTACTGTATGAGCAGGCACAAGACGTCAACATGATGTCAGATTGACGTTGTGCCCAAACCTCGTGGGGACATTGCATTTTGTTTGTAAATGAAAATCGGGTTGACATCAGAACCCCAGGTCAGGCTGACAACAACGTCCAACCTAAAATCTTGATGTTGTGTGGACGTTAGCACTATGACATCTATCAGATGTCGGATTTTGGTTGCCATACCTGACGAATAAATGTCAGTATTTGACGTCAATATGACATTGGTTTAAGACGCTGGCTCGACGTTGGATTTTGGTCACTTATTAACACAACCTAAAATCAACCAAATATCAACGTCATTTGACGACGTTATTGGACATCAAAACAACGTTGTCCTTATACACTGGCTAGACATTGAATTTTGGTCACCTGACATCACAACTTAAATCTAACCTAATATTAACGTCTTATGATGTTGTGTGCCTGCTGGGCAATAACTAAATGCACTACAGAATGTTACGTTTACACACATCCACAAATTACGTGTAAATGCATCAGGTTTTTACAGTGTAATACTCACTACTCACTACTCTTGAGTACTTTTGAAATGTCTACTTTTTACTCATACTCTGAGTAATATTTACAACAGATACTTTTACTCTACTTGCACTACATTTTTAGGCAAGTAATGGTACTTTTACTTAAGTATGATTTTTCAGTACTCTGTCCACCACTGCCCTTAACCCAACTACTACCTTACTAACTATTAATAAGCAGCTAATTAGTAGTTTATGAAGCTAAAAGTCTTGGTAAATGGTTTGTTAATAGCGTGAATTGTACATTAAAATAAATTGTGACCCACAGTTTTATGTATATATTTCTCATGTCTGTGAAGCAAGTATTCTCTTGGATTCCAGAGCGTTTGCTGATCCCAGAAGGTTCATAACAACTGCAGAAATTGTCATAAAAACACACGTCTGGTGCAAGCCCCTCCCCCAGAGAATCCTCAGTCTATAGCGATCAATGATTGGCTCCTGTACTAGAAGGCGGGGCTTCATTTGCCATTGACTGTTGCACTTTTCCCTATTAAAAACTATACTAAAAGTTCAGTCCTTGTTGACACACTCTCATTCAGAGGTACAAACACACACACACGCACTTACAAGAACACATATACACACTCACACACATGTACGTACACGCATGCACAAACACACATCTACAGACACATACGTACACACATACACGTACACACAAACACACATGTACATACAAACCACACGTACACACACACACACATACACATATTTGTACTTACACACATGTACTTACACACATGTACAAACACACTCACATTTACACATACACATACATACACTCACACATACACACACATACACATGCATTGCATGTACACATACATACATACATGCAAACACATGTACAGATACATACACACACTCTCTCTCTCTCTGTCTCTTCTAGCTCCATACTTATATCCACTCACTTATATCCACTTTCTAGTGTTACTTACTGTTAACTTACTGTAACACCTAGAATCAGAGTTCAGTCCTTGTTGACAGACTCTCATCCAGAGGTACACACACACTCACACACACTCACTCTGCAGTGTTCTCCTCTATAAATAGTCTTCCCCAGAGTAGTGTTAGTGTTTAAGGGTTTGTGAATCAGACCTGAGGCCTGAGCATCTGTGTGGAGATCTGAGCCTGCCGGAGTCTGGAAATGAGTCTCAGTCACTGCTGTCATAGAAAAGTGTCCCGCAAACACAAGAGGAGGACATCATGGAGATGATAAATGTCCTAATATCACCCGCATTGAGACTCTCTCTCTCTTTCTCCATAAGATCTGCCTATTATCTGTCTGAGGCATATGGGGAACACTAAACTGGACTGTGTGTTCAGCAAATACAGTGAAATATACATAAAAAATACAGTTAAAACAGGGGGAGTCAGTTTTCTATATCTTTTTAATGTTTCTTTTTTCTGAAACTTTCTGTAAAAATATTTTTGTTACATTATACATTTGTTACATTTCAATGTAAGGGTTGTTGTAAAACTTGTTGTTGTTTTTTTTATTTGTAAAAAGTATTTTAATCAACTTCAGCCCCTTTCACACATAGACATAGGGATCATGTGTGAACAGGCCCTTTTTGAAAATACCTGTAAATTCGTTCCAGCAATTTTCCGAAAAGAGAAGTTGTAACATTATCGTTAATTTCCCGGAATGCTGCTCCGTGTGAACGCAGAAGGATAATTGCCGGAAAGAGCGCGTTCATGTTTAGAACGTGCTGATGTGAGACGTCTACTCCAGCCAATCAGAACATTCAGACGCATTCACATCTGAGTAGGGTCTGTCTGTGGACTGCAAGACAGGGGCGTAACATGAAGGGGCCTTAGGGGCATAACTTGTAGTATGTTAGAGGCGTAATTTGAAGTTATGGAGACATGTCAAAACTATGTTATTGGCAAGATGGCGCTGTACCTATCAGTTATTAACGCCCACAACCCTAAACCCAACCATCATCGTTATTAATGTCTACTCCTTCCCCAAACCTAAACCCAACCATAGTTATTAACGTCTACACCTTCCCCAACCATAAACTCAACCATCATAGTTAACGTCTACACCTACTCCAACCCTAAACTCAATCATCATAGTTATTAATGTCTACACTTTTCCCAACCCTAAACCCAACCATAACAGTTATTAACATCTACACCTTCCCCAACCCTAAACCCAACCATCACAGTTATTAACATCTACACCTTCCCTAACCCTAAACCCAGCCATCACAGTTATTAACATCTACACCTTCCCCAACCCTAAACCCAACCATCACAGTTATTAACATCTACACCTTCCC
>CAIGQV010000001.1:30645889-30657445 GCA_903798115.1 Danio jaintianensis | reverse complement strand
ACTTGAGGAGCAGTGGGGGGGTGGGGAACAGCGGATCCCTTCACGAAGTTGAGGAGGGGTGGGTGGGGTTGAGGAATGGCGGGTCTCTTCACGAAGTTGAGGAGGGGTGGGTGCGGTTGGGGAATGGCAGATCCCTTCACAAAGTTCCGGAGGGGTCGGTGGGGTTGGAGAACAGCAGATCCCTTCACGAAATTGAGGAGGGGTGGGTGGGGTTGGGGAACGGCGGATCCCTTCACGAAGTTGAGGAGGGTTGGGTGGGGTTGGGGAACGGCGGATCCCTTCACAAATTTGAGGAGGGGTGGGTGGGGTTGGGGAACGGCGGATCCCTTCACAAAGTTGAGGAGGGGTAGGTGGGGTGAAATCCATGTGCAAAATTGAGAACTGGGAGGAGAGTGGGTAGATGGTATCCGTGCGCAAAGTTGAGTAGCATTGTTGAGGGGTGGGGAGGTATACTGCATCTATGCAGGATTTTGGTGTGGGGGGGGGTGCAGGTAACACATTACAAGTAACACGAGTTACGTAATAATATTGCTTTTCTAAGTAACGAGTAAAATAGCAGATTGAAATGAACCGCCAACTAATCCGGCATATGTTTTATGCAAGGGCGGCACTGTGGTCACCAACACTGGCAGTAACCTAGAGCTCTAGCGAAAATTGGTTGCCTAATCCTGCCTACCTGGTTGCCTAATCCAAGTCATTTCTCCTCCAAATATTACCCAATAATAAAACACAATAATCCTTATACTGACGAATGAGTTGAGAAATACTGTAATCTGACAGGGATGCATTTTTTTCCGACTTTAGCATGACCATCAGTAAACAAACTAAATCTGGAACAACTACTACATTTGTGTGTGACAATATTGGACATTAACAAACACTAAGACATAACCCGAAACTGCATCGAAATGAACCCTTGTTTGCTGATGGGGATGTTTTCATCCACTCCGGGGTGATTTTGAGTTTTAATTTGGACACAGCTTTCTCTGTGTTTCAGCAAATGGAATGGTTTTTGGTAATAAATCTTATTTTGACACATTTTTGGAGAAAAATGCGTTGAAATTTTTCATAAACTCAACAATACGTTCTGGGCAAATTTACTACTCTTTTGTTATGCTAGTGGCTGTTTTTGCCCCATTGACTTCCATTATAATCACATTTTTTGACTGCAAAGCCATGACAGCATATAATCATGCATTCTTGATTGTTGCTGGTTTTCTCTGTTGGGAAGAGGTACAATTTGTCAATTTTGTTGTTATTTCTTAAAGGAAACACACAATAGACAAAACAGTCCAACTAAACCAACTAAGCAGGATCTGAAGGAGCACTTGGTAATTAAAGACAGGTGTGTTTGAACAAGGTTAAGCTGATGTAGAGTGTAATGAATAGGGGTGTGACAAGATCTCGTATGATGAGATCTCGCGAGATTAAATCATGACGAGATTTCTCGTCGAGGTAAAAAGTTGTCTTGTGAGTTGTGATGTTATGATGGAGCGTGAGGGTGAAATTAGCATTGAATATTGGAGGCAGGATTGGATTTGATCTGCAAATCAAGTGCTTTGCACACACCTGACAACCCAGGCTGGCCTCGGAGTTGCCCTTGTCACTTGGTTGGACGGGTGGGTGTGACGTAACAGCTTCTTTCACCGGAGTTCAGCGGGTGCTGCGTCCAACATAGGCTGCAACTGCAGCCACACACATTATGGTTTGTATCCATGCAATGGAATAGATATGATGAAAGTCATAATCGTCGTAAACACAAATGGAATTAAGACGTGGAGTATTCCTATTTTAGTCGCATTATTGAAGTGCAGATATGTAAACGCTGTAGTCAAACTATTAACACCTTGAAAGACTTTTAGCCGCATTTTGCGACAGGACATACACACCTAGCCAGTCAGTAAAGCACCACAGACACACACATCTCTAAGTGCGCAAACAAACCCACACACTCACTGAATGAGCTCCTGGAGACTCATCATCACATCATCACGGAACGCATGTTTATGCTGTCCGGGAAAAAGCTGAATTTTACTTTTTATTTTTTCATTGGCGTGCGGTATCAAACTCCATTAACACAACTCTCTCCTATCAGTCCTTACTTCATATCCGCATGATCGCATTCAGTAGCTCAGAGTCACAGGGGTATAAATGAAATCTTGCTAAATGAAAGTGAAACTGATTTAAATTTAATTTAAATTTAAAAATTAAATACCAAAAATAGCATAAAAAATATATAAGTTCAGTGTGTGGAAAGGAGTTTGATTTCTTATGTGAAATTGTACAGGGGAGAAGCCAGTCAGTAGAGTTTATAGCTAAATATTTAGAAGTTTTCGCATGTCCTTTATGACATAGATTTTATTTAAATAGAAATAAAACACCTTTCATTACAATGTTTTTAAAAAGCACCTAAATTGTTTTTTCTATTTTTTTTTCTAGTTCAATAAAAATCTATTTTCCATTCATATATTAACAAATATTTTGCTAATATTTAAGAGTATATATATTAAAAGATTATTTTCCATTCACATAGGCTATTAGCTAAATATTTAGCAGTGTTTTCATGTCCTTTACTGCGTATAATTCATTAAAATAGAAGTTAAATAACATTCATTACAAGTTGATTTAAAAAAAGCACCTAAATAGTTTTGCGATTTGTGATTTTTTTTTTTCTTTCAGTTGAATAAAAGACCATTTTCCATTCATATATTTCATCATTGAGGATTTCTTAAAAATAGTGTAAAAATCTCGTCTCGTTCTCGTGAACGCAATCTCGTATCTCGTCTCGTGGAGTAGGGATCTCGTCACACCCCTAGTAATGAAATAAGATGGGAAATCCAAACATGACACATTTGAGCACATGTTGATACCAGCTGAAAATGTTTATGCATTTCAGGTGATAAATTGTGATTGAACTAAGTAAAATATTTGCATAATCTCAAAAAATAAAACACTCATGCCGCGGTCACACTAGAATTTGAGCAATTTGTTTTGTTGTACGGTGCTGAGAAAAGGGGCAATATTAAACAATATGATTAGACATTAAAAAAGCGAGCGATTGCTCCATATTTTACATTTCTGTCCAGAGAAATCATGTTTTGATCTTCAATTAATCTCACGCAGTCATGCGATGCGATTTCGCAGGTCAGAGTTCACCAAGCTTAAACTTTACAATGCAGCGAACTGCGAAACGTGTTGCACGAGCTTGCGTTTCCGGTCTACCACATTCGCATGCGTATCAATGGAAGTCTATGGGGCGAAAAGTGCAGTGTGACCGCGGCTTAATGAAATAAGATTGGAAATCCAAACATGACACATTTGAGCACATGCTGAGACCAGCTGGAAATGTTTATGCATTTCAGGTGACAAATTGTGATTGGACAAAAAGTAGCCTAACAAAGTAAAACATTTGCATAATCCCATGAAATAAAACACTCTGAAATGGGCAAATGTTTTGCGCAACAGACACAGAAAGACCAATCAAAACAGATTTGGCCAGCTGACCAATTAGAATAGAGTTGGCTTATGGATGGGTGGGGCTTACAGATCTAAACCACTGAACTGATTCAAATGAACTGTATTGAAATGATTGCAAAATGATATTAAATGCACATTCTGATGAAATAACAATGTTTTTTTTTGTTGTTTTTTTTACCTTAGATGAACTTTAAACCCGTTATAGAAGACTAGGTGACCTTCTTTTTAAACAAATTAAACAGCATCATACAAGTCTGAAATGGCATGACGGTAAGAGTGACAGAATTGTTTATTTTGGTGTGAACAACCCTTTAAAAGGTGACAAGGTGTATTTCTGTGTCTGTAATTGAAAGGTAATGTGTATAATTTCTGTCAGCATTGGCTCCACCAACGGCATGAATCTGTAGTCCCAATTATTTGTCCTTTTTTTAGGGTGACCAAAATCACATGCATTACCTTTAAAATTACAGTCATCAGTCTGTGATGAAATTCAAGGAACAATTTTCCTCTCTCTCACTTTCTTCAGTTACCAAAAATCCTTCTGCTGCTCATTTCAGAGGAGTGTTTGTGGTAATGCTTTAGCAACATTCATTCATTCACTTATTTTCCATCAGCTATTTCAGAGGTCGCTACAGTGGAATGAACCGCCAACTATTCCAGCTTATGTTTTAAACAGCGGATGCCCTTCCAGTCGCAACCCAGTACTGGGAAACACCCATACACACTCATTCACACACACATCCATACACTACGACCAATTTAGTTTATTCAATTCACCTATAGCGCATGTGTTTGGACTGTGGGGGAAACCGGAGCACCCGGAGGAAACCCACGCCAACACGGGGAGAACATGCAAGCTCCACACAGTCCAGCTGGGACTCGAACCAGTGACCTTACTGTGAGGCGACAGTGCTAACCACTGAGCCACCGTGCCGCACCTCAAAAGCAACATTTAAAGCAATAACCCTTAACTCTCTATACATGCGTTTCCAGACTGCTCTCATGTTCCAGATAGGAAAGATACCCATGTTAAATACTTAAGAGCCCCCCACAGATTAACCCTTGACGCTGGTCTGTAGTGTTGATGTATCCAGTAACCTGCTTCATGTTACACAGAAGTCTACAGATAACCTTTAATCTGTACATTACGCTATGCTTTCTTTATGCATTTCTTTAAAGGGCACCTATGATGAAAATCATCTTTTGTAAGCTGTTTGGACAGGGCTGTGTAGGTATAGTGTGTCCACAGTAGTTTTGTGGTGATATAAAGACAATAAGCCTCTTTTTTTAAATTTCCTGACATTAAAATAGGATCCAAATCCCTCCCATTTTGAGGCCGACTGCAACGTGACGTAGGAGTGCGTTTTTCTGCCCACTGAATTGATTGACAGCCGCGTATTAACATGTCTCCATATTAACGCGTATAATCATATCAACAAGACAGGATGTGCGCAAAGCAACCGGTATTAAAAGATCTGTTTAGCTCTCTGTGATCATCAATCATCATCAAATGTGATCAAGAGTGAGTTTTACAAGTTTAACACGTTTTTAAAACAGTGCATGTTTTTAATGAATTATAGCGATTTTACCATCTTTACTACATCACCACAGCCGCATGTCAGTACAATTATAAAAGAAGACGCTTCAATCCCGGTTTGTGGACGTTAAATCAGGTTTATTTTGTACATTAACATAACGGATATCCATACAGCAGTGGATATTAACGTGTATCCTGTCACATTTGCGAGCAAAAACATTGCAAAGTTAAACGTGTGTGTCTGCTGTGTGTGTGTGTATGAGTGATCTTTGTAAAGACATTGTGTGTGATTCATCGTTGCAACTCCACAACAAATACATTAAATAATCATTGGGAAAGCTCTTACTGTAGTATTTCTCACAAACATTATGTGAGATCTGCTTCCTTTATGTCTGTCACTGTGCTGTTTATCTGACGCATCCGAGGCGGAGATTGAGGCACACTCTGACAGGCATGTGGGAACGGTGGGTGGGGAGAACCAGCATTAAAGGCACAGGCCACAAAAACAGCTACACAAAGTTCAGAGCAGAAAATCCAATATTCTGAAAGGTATAATAAATAATCTGATGGGTGTTTTGAGCTGAAACTTTACAGACACATCCTGGAGACACAAAAGACTTATCTTAAATCTTGAAAAAGGGGTAAAATAGGTGCCCTTTAAATAGTGTTTCAGCTCCCATATTAGGCATCAAAAACAGTCAGCCTCTAAATTTTTGTTCGGATTCTTGTTGCGTACAAAACAATTGTAAGCATTTTTGAATGCATTTGTTGCTAAGCTAAGCTTAAAGGGCTCCCACCAGAGATATATAAAAATGTCAACCTGTTATCAAACTTCCTTTATAAATCATCAGCAACACCAAATAGGAACCTTATCAAAACTCTTTGGTCGTTTTTGAGTGAGATACTAATGGGCTAATCTGATTCAATGATCTATGCTAAGCTAAGCTAAACTAAAAGTGCTCCGGCCAGACCTGGAAAGCGGCTGAATGGATTCAAGATTGGTAAAATTCTACTGTTTAACTCTACATTGTCTGTTAATTAAGTGTTTTCTGTTTATCTACGGTTGTGAATTGCATTATGGGATGTTGAATCACAAAATTGAAACTGCGGATATTTTTTACAGTGTAGAGGAGTTGTAAAATTTGCCTATTTTTTTTTAAATGTTGAGTGTTCCTTTAGGAGTATTGAATAATAGCATAATTGAATTTGACATTATGGTGCATTATATTAAAGAAATACAGCATGAACCAGCAGAATTTTCCACCAAAATACTAAGGAAGAATTGTAAGAATTGTTTTCCTTTACACGCATACACTCAAATAAGCTTTAGTGTTTGTCCTCTACGTCTAAACCTGATGGCAGATCTGAGATGTCTTATTGACTGTGTTTTTCCAGTTGACTAAGCTCGTCCTCTACCTCCGGCCTTCAAAATTGAACATGTCAGTCAGGATAAATCCACTCTCATTCACTGACTAAACTTCTTACATTCCAAACTAAAACTGCAATTACTAAAAACAATCAGACGATCATAGAGACTTGATAAACTGCTTTGTCTAGACCATCCAGAACAAAATAAGTGGCACTTTGGAAAATGTAACTCTAGTAGTAATAATAATAATAATAATAATAATTCCTTACATTTATATAGCGCTTTTCTAGACACTCAAAGCGCTTTAGAAGCTCACTCACTCAGAGCACCCAGAAGAAACCCACGCCAACACAGGGAGAACATGCAAACTCCACACAGAAATGCCAACTGACCCAGCCGGGGCTTGAACCAGCGACCTTCTTGCTGTGAGGCGATCGTGCTACCCACTGCACCACCGTGCCGCCCTATTTCAGTGTCAACATACAATAAATCGAATTTCCAATAACAACTCTTTATGTAAAACATAGTTTAGTAACAAGATCACCTTGGAAGCTGCAATCGATTGAGGAAATATCAATCTGTTGATTCAGCTGTAATTGTGGTTATTTTTGGTTACAGAATCAAACATGGTAAAGAAAGATCTGTCTTGCGCTTATAGCAGCCAAGAAGATGGAAACAGAGATGCATTCAGAGATGCTCTTCTAAATACCTCGGTTGTAACGAGTGGTTATTTGAGTTACTGTTGTCTTTCTATCAGCTGGAACCAGTCTGGTCATTCTCCTCGGACCTCTGGCATCAACAAGGAATTTGCACCCACAGAACTGCTGCTCACTGGATATTTTCTCTTTTCCGGACCATTCTCTGTAAACCCTAGAGATGGTTGTGCCTGAAAATCCCAGTAGATCAACAGTTTCTGAAATACTCAGACCAGCCCGTCTGGCACCAACAACCATGCCACATTCAAAGTCACTTAAATCACCTTCCTTCCCCATTCTGATGCTTGCTTTAAACTGCAGCAGATCGTCTCGACCATGTCTACATGCCTAAATGCCTTGAGTTGCTGCCATGTGATTGGCTGATTAGAAATTTGCGTTAACAAGCAGTTGGACAGGTGTACCTAATAAAGTGGCCGGTGGGTGTATATTTATGCAAATGCTTTCTCTCACCATTGTCAGGTGTGATGAAAAGTTAATTTTGTACTCCGAGGTGTAAGTCTTCACTCACAAGGTCGTCAGTGTAATGCACACGTGTGTTTTGATGAGTGCGATGTGCCACATTGTTTTAATTATTGATGGTGGAAATAGGAATCTAATGAAATTTCCATCATCTTGAAAGAGGAACTGCGTTTCGATCAATCCATTTATGTGCAGGGAAGTGCAGCAGATGCGGAGTCACTATTATACTGTCATTAGCTTCATTTTGTTCATCGCTTCGCTCTCGGTTTCGCAGCGAGAGTGACGGGTTAGTTTATCACTAACTAGCCACTGTAAAATGCAAGAGACTGACAGATGAGCACATGCTGATCTCAGTGCAGTAAAACTGAGAGTAATTGCTTGCTGATCCTCTTACTGGTGTAGCTGATGATTTATAAAGGAAGTTTGATAACAGATTGACATTTTTAATTGGTTGTAGACTGATATATCAGGCAGTTTTGATGCAGATTATTGGCATCTGCTGGTAATCCTGCCGTCTTTGTTGATTAACCGAAGCGCTAATTCCTTCCTGTATCCATCCCAAATATCTACTCACTGTTTTGTCAACAAAATGTGTGTACATTTCAAGCTTTTTCCATTCAGTTTCCTTAAACTGGAATATGATAGAAAACAAATGTATTGTGCTAAGTGAGCATTATTGTTTATCTGAAAAACAATGCTAAAGTTTGAAAATGTGCGTTACGTGCTGGAACGGCTTTGGTTCCTTTAACCTGCCCAATGCCAGTTTAGCCAATTATATTTGGCTACCAGCACCCCAGATTACCTTGATGAAAAAACGCGTATTTCATTCATTCAATTCAATTCATCTTTATTTTTTATAGCGCTTTTACAATGTAGATTGTGTCAAGTCAGGAAGGTTCTCAAAGTATGCGCCCGCGACCGAAATGCGACCTCCGGTGGACAGTAGCAGAGTCCGCAATGAGACGCAGATTCAGAGTTCCACATGAGGTTATTAATTAGCAAATAATATAAATGTTGCAAATGTAAACATTAGGTGAGCAGGTTACATTGTAACTCTGTGTCCTAACAACTGCTACTGTGACAAGATTTGCAGTTTTAGCAATTTGGCTGTTTGCACCTGTTATGATTCAAGTTTATTTATTAACTTTTTGTTGCGCATTGCATGCGTCTTTTTCTTTGTCCCGCCTTCTTGTGGTGTTTTCTGTTATTCCATAGGCTCCCATTCTAACGTGATCTAAGCTCTGATTGGCTGCTGGTCGCGGAGGCCTATAAAAAGGAACTTCCGGCAGGGTTCAGGGAGCTCATTTGTGGTGCGACGGTTGCTGGGAGTGGAGAGGTGGGAGTACTGTTGTCTTTCTATCAGCTGGAACCAGTCTGGCCATTCTCCTCTGACCTCTGGCATCAACAAGGCATTTGTGCCCACAGAACTGCCGCTCACTGGATATTTTCTTATTTTTGGACCTTTTTTTTTTTTACTATTTTCCCCAGTGTATTTTTACCTATAGGTTACTACTGTAAGAAAATATCAGAATTCGGTACATACATTCAATAACACCTTTGCTTGAAATGCCCCAATCTAATCCTGTTTATATGAAATAAGCTGCTGCTCTCAAGCAGGTTTGAGTAAGACCTGTTGCTATGACAGCAACTCTCAGATGAGCTTTGAAGAAAGAACTATCCTGGATGGTGTCAAATCGTTAATAACCAAATCAAGCTAACTGCCAACTATTCCAGCATATGTTTTACGCAGTGGATGCCCTTCCATTTGCAACCCAGTACTGGGAAACACCCATAAACTCTCACATTCACACACACTCATACACTACGGCCAATTTAGTTTATTCAATTCACCTATAGCACATGTTTTTGGACTGTGGGGGAAACCGGAGCACCCGGAGGAAACCCACGCCAACACGGGGAGAACATGCAAACTCCACATAGAAATGCCAACTGATCCAGCCGGGACTCTAACCAGAGACCTTCTTGCTGTGAGGCGACAGTGCTAACCACTGAGCCACCATGCCGCCCCAAAACAAGATTTATGTCTCTGTTTGAGAAAAGACATTAAAAGCGGACTATAACAAGACTTTTTTGTGCTTGTTTTTCAGATCGGATGTGACCGGCATGTCCTGACTTGATGATCTTTAATAGAAAGCGGGACCTCATTATCAAGTATGGTGTGGTGACGGGCAGAAAGCAGAGTTATAAAATGTGTCAAATCCTCATCGTTTCCATTACGGTAAGCGTTATTTTATTGGTCTGTTCGGTGAATGCATTACTTGGTGACAAAGCAATTTCCAAGAAGAGCAATGTGATGTTTCTTCCCCAAAGTGGAGGAGCAATATATAAATATTATAGAATCTTCACTATTTTTTTCTCCCATAATTTTGCCTCAGACTCTTATTCATTCATTTTCCTTTGGCTTAGTCCCTTTATTCATCAGGGGTCGCCACAGCAGAATGAACCGCCAACTTATCCAGCATATGTTTTACAAAGCAGATGCCCTTTCAGTTGCAACCTAGTACTGGGAAACACCCATACACACTCATTCACACACACACTCATACACTACGGCCAATTTAGTTTATTCAATTCATCTATGGCGGATGTGTTTGGACTGTGGGGGAAACTGGAGCACCCGGAGGAAACCCACGCCAACACGGGGAGAACATGCAAACTCCACAGAAATGCAAACTGGCCCAGTTGGGACTCGAACCAGCGACCTTCTTGCTGTGAGGTGACAGTGCTAACCACTGAGCCACCATGTCACCCTCAGACTCCTATTATTACTCAAAAACATTTGATATCATATTTTTCAGGATTTCTTAATTATTGTAACATTTAAGTGGACAGTGTTTATTTGAACTTTAGAGTTGTGAGTTTACATATTTTTTTAATTGTTTTCCCCTCAGAATTCAGATTTTTCTCAGAATTATGAATTTTTTATAGCTAGAGTTTAGATTTTTTGTCTTGTAATTCTGAGTTTACATCTCACAATTGCAACTTTTTGTTGTATTTTTAGAGTTTACTTACAATTCTTTGCTCAAAATTCACATTTTTTATCTCAGTTTTGTTAAGTTGTTGTTTGAGTTTATGTCTCACAGTTTTAAACTTCTTCCCAGAATTATGAGTTTGTTTTTGCATTTTTACCAAAGTTCAGCGTTTGCACACTGCAATTTTGAGTTTACACCTCATTATTTTACTGATATGTTACATTTAGCAAATTTGTAGTATTTTCCCACCAGAAATCTGTTTACATCTTACAATTTTAATTCTTTTAATTTTAATTCTTACAATTTTGAGTTTAGTTTTTGTTTATTTTGTTGTTGTTTTTAATTCATCTTTAGTTTATTTCGTTGAAATATTAATTTATATGTCTGGAGATCTGATATTTTTCTTTGAATCTCATAACTCTGACTTTGTTTTCTTGGATTTCTGAGTTTTTATCTCACAATTCTGACTATTCTGTTGTATTTTTGAGTTTGCTTACAAGTCTTTGCACAAAATTCCCTTTTTCATCTCAATTTTGTTAAGTTTGAGTTTACTTACAGTTTTGAACTTTTTCTTAGAATTAAGAGTTGTCTTTAAATTTGTTTTTGCATTTTTACCAAATTTCAGTTTGCACACAGCAATTTTGAGTTTACATTTCATTATTTTGATGATACATTACATTTAGCAAATTTGCTGTTTTTTCAAAATTCAAAGTTTATATTACACAATTCTGGCTTTTTTGTTACATTTTAACATTTGTAAAATTTTATTTTATTTTATATATATATATGTATATATGTGTATATATGTATATATGTGTATATATGTATATATGTGTATATGTATATATGTATGTATATATGTATATATGTATATATGTGTATATATGTATATATGTGTATATGTATATATGTATGTATATATGTATATATGTATATATGTGTATATGTATATATGTATGTATGTATATATATGTATATGTATATATGTATGTATATATATATATA
>CAIGQV010000001.1:30624142-30636662 GCA_903798115.1 Danio jaintianensis | reverse complement strand
TAATAATAATAATAATAATAATAATAATAATAATAATAATAATAATAATAATATGCACAGTTTCGCTATTACTGATTTTATCAATGAAGGTAATGCAACGATACCGTTTATTAACGCAGACGAAGCATGGCTTCAGCGCCAGACGAGTGGTTTAAATTATATTTTATTCTCCTTATTTATTTCCGTTTTATTTCAAACAACGTGAATGTTTAAAGTTTTAGGTAAAGAAGTCAAACTATGCCCACACATGCAAGCTAACCCACTTTCACTTCGCACTACCGGTAAATAAATGATAACCGAGTCATCACGCTTCATTACCCAACCAATATCAGTGTTAGAAAAAAGCTACATGTTACAATTCAATGTCAATTAAAAAAATAGCAGCTAAATGTGTTACTTAGTTACATTTTCGGGCATTAGTGTAGCAAAACAGAGAGCCTGTCTACCCTAGATGATCATTCAGCCTACCTGCAGCGCATGTGAGAGGTTGATCCGCGGCAAATCCACTTACTCAATGCACTATATACCCATTTCATTTATAACACTGTAAACCTGACTTCGCAGGCCGATCATCTTTAAACTCAAAAGGCATTTATTAAGTGTCCTAACTTGAGAATGCTGCTGCATAATGGGATGTTTCTTTTCACAACTGTAAAACTGCGCTTTAGCCATGTCAAAATGAAAGCAAACATTAAAAAGGGTTTTGCGTTTTGTCAATTTTATAGCTTAGTTTTAATAATATTAATAATAATAAATTATAATATTAATTATAGTGTAGACTACTGTAGGACTGTGCAGTGTCCAACTAAACATTTTTAATAGGGTACTCTAATATTAATCCCCTACTAAAAAACTAATGTGAAAATGACTGGCCGCAATGAGTTGCGTCTCTGCTAACATTAATTTAACGGCAAATTTCTTTAGCGTTTTTTTTCCCTTTAGAGCTCAAAAGAGTTGTATTTAAAGAATGTCAACCAAACATGAAATGAATTAGGCTGCTCGCCTTCTTGTCATCCTAGTGCAGTTTTCTCCCGTGTGAGTTTAGAGTGCGCCTCCGCCGCCGCGTGCGCGTTTTAAAGGCTACATACAGGAGCACCCTGACCTGACGCGGGGACCAGATCTCTGCACTATTGCTTTAATTTCACAATTTTCATAATTTAATTGCTTTTTCATATTATAAAATATCTAAATTTGTGTTCTGAAGGTTGGAATGACAGAAGTGTTAGTAATTAATGACGGAAAGATTTTTCACTTTTGAGTGAACGTCTGTCACAGATTATTTTGCAGCATAATTGACCCAACCCCCCACCACCACCGCAACACCGGCGGTTGTAAAAAATTGTCACCGTCACAGCGCTAATTTTACATGACATTTATTGCCACACTACTGAAAGCAGCAGCAGATAGTTCACCTCAGATCTTGAAAATAAAATAAACCCTTTGAAATTGAACTTTAGAACTGTGAAATAATGCAAACCAACACATATCAGTGATTCAGCATCTACATTTAATAATGTTAAAGAGGTTTAATATGTATCAATTAGAGTATAAACCTTAGCATTTCGTGAGTGAGTGCATATTCTGTGCTTCTGAATGGCTGTATTTAAATTTCTGTCGTGTTTCGTCTGGTGCAAACAGCCAAATGGGTTATCACTGCAAATCTCGTCACGTAGTGTGTTGTTAGGACACGGGGTTACAATGTAACCTGCTCACCTAATGTTTACGTTCATAATCTGAATCTGCATCTCATTTCGGAGTCTGTTACTGTCCACCGGAGGTCGCACCAAGGCAACCCAGGGTGCTGAAATATAATTGGCTAAAGTGGCAGTGGGCGGGTTAAAAGAACCAAAACAAAGACAGCCGTTCCGGCACGTAACTCACATTGCAGAATATCTGACTTCAGCATTGTTTTTCAGATAAACAAGAATGTTCACTTAGCATGTTTCTTAAATATCTGCAAACATATTATGGTGTTTTTATGCTTTAGAAGATTCAAAAACTTACATACAGCACCTTTAAACATGAAATTCTGAGGTAGAAAACATGAATTTGTATTAACTTGTGAAACATACTCAATATTTGTTATATTTACAAATTATATATTTTTTTTTACAGTGCAATTGCCTTATTTCAATTTACCTAAAAATCATGGCAATAAATAAAACAGAACAAATTATAGAATGACTCGTTTACCTAAATGAGGGAACAATGGAATTAATTAAGTTTATGTGCTGTAAACTATTGAAGTATGAATACATTTTCCATGAAATAAATAACAATGCGTGGTTTGTGAGTAAAGGAGTCAAATAGCTTTTAGTAGTTTAGCTCTCTCTAAAACTCAGTCGAATTTGTTCCAAGTAATTACACTGAAACAAAAAATTATTCATTGGATTTACTCATTTTTTTAAGGTCAGAGGTTGTCAACAATTTATAATGGCTGAATTTAAACAAAGAAATTAAGCTGAACATTACTAAATTTAACGTTTGTTTAAATTCAGCCCATATAAATAGTTTGCAACCACTTACCTTAAACAAAAAAAAAAAAAGTAAATCCAATGAATCTTTTTATTTCAGTGTAGATGTGATGCTACGATTAAAACATTAGTACGCCCTTCATGCAAAACCACAACTCTCATCTTCTCTACAGTCAAATAATAATAATAATAATAATAATAATGCAATCCAGAGAAATTCCCCAACTAACACTCCCTGCGCTGAAAGCTTTTGTTCTAAATTAGGATTTGATAATGGAGTCACCATGAGCTCCGTTTCTCCGTCTCCGTTGGCAGATCAGATGTAGTGGAGGGTGGAGAACAGAAGGAGCGGCAGGGCGGGCGAAGCTGGCAGCGGCGTAGGAACAGATGGTTCAGGTTGCCTTTGGATGGCTTTCAAAAAGGCTTCCCTTAGATGAGCAGATATGTTTCATTAGAAGCGCTCCTGAAGTACGTTTGGCCTTTATAACGCACCGGCCAATCTGCTAATGCTAAAGTGCTGGTCAGGGTGCTGGTTATATCTGCTAACTGAAACGTGCGTGATCTTGAAGTGCCTCTGTTATGCTATAGTGCATTTTCCCGATTTTGTTTTAGTGTTTTCTACTTTAGAACTCATCTATTCAAGTCTTAGGGTGCTTTCACACCTATAGATCGATAGTTTTGTTCTGAAACAAGGGTTAAAATGGTTACAATGTTTGTTATTGTTGTTGGTGCGGTTCGCTCTTACACAGCAACGTTTATAAGCGGACCAAAATAGTTAAAACAAGTCACGTGCAAGTAAACTCTACTCTCCTCACATTGGTCAAAGTTTCATGGTTTATTTTTCAGAGTCCCGTGGATTCCACTCTGCTGTCACGACGTTTTTTTAATTTATGATGATGAGAAATAAGACATTATAAGCGAAAAGGTGCATTTTAATTTTGACACCCACAGACATCGTCACCAAATATAAATCGGAGAGATAAGACTGTCTTATACATAGCCTCAGTTGTCAAGTTTTGTAAAAATCCCATGAGTCCACAAAGTGGCGCAAATGAATTTGCTATTTAAACAACGTGGAGCAAAACGTGAAAATTAGGGTTGCGCTGGTCTCAAAATAGCAACAAATCGCGCAAAACACGTCTTGCGCCTTATTGCGCCGAGAGTATGATAGGGCCCATAGTCTTAAGTTGCATATTTGGTACATTATTTATTTTGGGGCATATTTAGTACCCACGACGCAGTGAGATTTCATGTAGACAAAATTGCATTATCTGACACAGTGACTGTTGTAACCAACTCAAAATCATTTGGTCTGAGCGAAGCTTCACACAGGAAAATTATGCACCAAAGCAGGTCCCCTTTAATTCTTTTAAAACTTCAACAATTAACGTCACTATATTCAGAACACTTCAAAAAATTAGTTTTTTTTTTTTTTTTACTTAAGTTTTTGTCTTGTTTCTTGTCCAAATATCAAAAAATTCTTAACTCACGAAGCATTTTCTAGACGAGCAAAAAATATTGTCTTGTTTTCATAAATAACATTCATTCATTCATTTTCCTTTCGGCTTAGTCCCTTTATTAATCTGGGGTCGCCACAGCGGAATGAACCGCCAACTTATCCGGCATATGTTTTACGCAGCGGATGCCCTTCCAGCTGCAACCCATCACTGGGAAACATCCATACACACCCATTCATACACTACGGTCAATTTAGCTTACCCAATTCACCTATAGCGCATGTCTTTGGACTTGTGGGGGAAACCGGAGCACCCGGAGGAAACCCACGCCAACACGGGGAGAACATGCAAACTCCACACAGAAATGCTAACTGACCCAGCCGAGGCTCGAACCAGCGAACTTCTTGCTGTGAGGCGATCGTACTACCCACTGCGCCACCATGACGCCTTCAGAAATAACAAGTCAACATTAATTTTTCCTTAAAAAAAAAAAAAAAACTAATATTCGGCCAATGGAGTATGCACAATAAGCTTGTCTTCGATTTGAAATAAGGTTATAAAGGTTATAAATAAACTTAACTTTGACATAGTATTTCTGAAAACAAGACATTATGTTTTACTTGTCTAGAAAATGCTTCTTGATTTAAGAATGGTAAGATATTTGCACAAGAAACAAGACAAAACACTAAGTAAGAAAAGCATTTTTTGCAGTAAAACTTAGCTGTTATTATATCGTTGCATATGAGAGTGTGGAAAAATTTGAAATGTTTGGAAAAGAAGCGAAAGAGAGGATAGAGAAGATACTTTGTGTTAATATTCCACTGTCACCTCAGATTTTTTTTATTACATTTATACCCTAAGGAAAAAGACTGAATGTATATTTATAAATATATGCATTCTTCCAGCTAAACTGATTATTTCTTTAAATTGGAAAAATGTGTGTACACCAAATATAGGATGTTGGCTGAAAGACATGGTTACAAACATAACAATGGAAAAGATAATCTGTATATTAAGAGATTAATACAATATATGGGGATTTCAGTGGAAATCAACAAGTTCAGTAAACTGGAAAGAGACCCAATTCACCTATAGCACGTCTTTGGACTTGTGGGGGAAACCGGAGCACCCGGAGGAAACCCACGCAAACACGGGGAGAACATGCAAACTCCACACAGAAATGCCAACTGACCCAGCCAGGGCTCGAACCAGCGACCTTCTTGCTGTAAGGCGATTGTGCTACCCACTACGCCACCGTGCTGCCCTGTAAATAGTCTTTTAATTTTTATTATTAATATTTTCTTTTGTTTTTTATGCTATGTTTCTTTTTATAATTGAACAAAATTTGAGTACTATGTATAGTTAGTACACCTGACAATAATGTATGTAAATTGTATGTCATTTAAGGTCACATACTGAGATTCAAATGTACCCTGAAATATTGTATTGTAGTCAATTGAGTGTTATCAATAAACATGAAGGGCCCTATCACACACCCAGCGCAATAAGGCGCAAGACGTGTTTGCCGCGACGTGTTGCTATTTTCAGAGCAGCGCAACAGTAATTTTCCCGCTTTGCGCCACATTAATTAAACAGCAAATCCATTTTGCTTTGAGGTGTGTTAAGGCGCATTGTTGGTGCGTTGCTATTTTAAGGGAACTAAAATAGGCTGTGCAATAGACCAGCTGAAAGCAGGATGTACAGCAATACACAAATATCTTTACAAATGAAAAAGAATCAAAGGAATAAAATATTAAAAACATTATTATTTTCTACATAAATATAAAAATCACTGCCTCCATGCCTTCTTCATGTCGGGGGGCTTTTTCAGTTTATTCATGACAATTTGCATTTGTATAATGTTATTATTATTAGCAGTATCATTTATTATATGCATATTTATATTTGTTTTATTAAAAACAAGCTTAGATTTGTCCACCTGTCAGGTTTTGGACCATATATGACATAGGACGTGTGTTTGGATATAACTCAGTTTTTTGACCACACTTCGTTATTATTGTTCATTTATTCGTTTGCTGGAAATTAGAACTGAATTTAGAAATAGTTTTGAAACAAATCTTTGCGCTTAACAAACTAAATTAAATATGTCGGCTAATGGATGTCTTCAGTGGAGTGAGTTTCCACCGTTTCCTCATCCACCAAAGTAAAGGAGTAAAGTAAAGAGTAAAAGTAAAGTAAAGATAAAGTAAAGAGGCCGAATGGAGGAGGCTCGTTCTTTATCCTCGCGCTGCAGATGGTCTGTTTAACTGTTTTCTCACTAGTGAAGCGTTCAGTTTTTCCACTTACAAAGTCGCCATGTAAATAGCAAATGCGCCATGACGCAACACAACCGACTCTTAAAGGGAATGGGAGATGAAACTCTGATTGGTTTAATGCATGTTATGCTCAAAACACACCCATAACTCATTAAGAGAATAAGCACAACCTTGTTAGCCCGTGCACCGCGGCACAGAGTGTATTTTTCCATCCTTAAAATAGCAAAAGTGGATTCGGACATGATCTTAATGCTTTTCCACCATGCACTTTGGACTTTGCGCATAGATTGTTAAAATAGAGCCCAAAATAAAAAAAATAATAAAAAAAGAGATGAATATAAGATCATAAATGCTGATGTAAAATACTGAGAAGGTTTTTTTATTAAATTTTTTTTTGTTTTTGTTTTATTTGTTTTTTTTACTTTATTATTTGGGTGTAAAGTTAAAATGCTATTTAAAAAAAAAATTATAATAATAAAAAACTCAGCAGTGATATTACATTATACTCCACTGTATCAGCATGCCAATCTACAGTACAGTATCCGTGCCCAGTCAGAGTTCTGGTCACCCGATCTCCAATTAAACTTGATATGTTTTGAACAATCTGCATTTTGATTGGCCGACCGCTCTCACTCAACTCTGCCAGACATGCATGCATCTGACCCAGCCAAACATGCGCTACTATTTCATAACAGATGCAAGAGTAACCAAAGAGGTGGCGGCGCTTTAATAATGCATGCCGGCCTTTCAGGAGCAACCGTCTCGCACCTGCTGTTACTACACTGTGCCTTCAGAGACCTCCATATACCAGCCTTCAGCAGCTGGGCATGGAGGATAAAGCCCTGGGCCCTTCACACAAAACATGGAGCGGATGAAACCCAGCACCGACCGGCGCTCGCCACATGCCTCCATCCTGTGGCGTTTCTGCACAGAAGTGGAGCGGCCAGTGTCTCATTATATCTTTAGCTCCGGCACGCGCTCCATCTGCGTCAACTTTTGTCCTTTAAAGGATGTGTGAGTTCACGGGCCGACAGATCCAACAAACACATTCTTTGACAAGTTCACAACAGAGAAAACTCTGACTGCAATGACTGAAGCTGAAATGAAAACACTCTGACATGTGCAGTGTTTGTATCAGTTGAAGTCAAAATGATTAGCCCTCCTATGCAAATAGTTTTTTCTCTTTCAAATATTTCCCACATGATGTTTAACAGATTCAGGAATTTTTCACAGTATTTCCTGTAATATTTTTTCTTCTGGAGAAAGTCTTATTTGTTTTATTTCGGCTAGAATAAAAGCAGTTTTGAATTTTTTAAAACCATTTTAAGGTCAATATTATTAGCCCTCCCAAGAAATATTTGTTTTCAATTGTCTACAGAACAAACCACTTATATAATGACTTGCCTAATTAACCTAATTAAGCCTTTAAACGTCACTTTAAGCTGAATACTAGTATCTTGAAAAATATCTAGTCAAATATGATGTGCTGTCATTATGGCAAAGATAAAAGAAATCAGTTATTAGAAATGAGTTATTAAAATATTATGTTTAGAAATGTGTTGAAAAAAATCTTCTTTCCATTAAACAGAAATTGGGAAAACAATATACAAGATGGCTAATAATTCAGGAGGGCTAATAACTGTATCTTTAGCTCCGGCGTGCTCCATCTGCATCAACTTTTGTCCTTTAAAGGATGTGTGAGATTACAGGTCGATACTTTTTTGACAGATCCAACAATGCTTTGACGTGTTCACAACGGAGCAAACTTAGGATAAAGAAGCAATGACTGACGCTGAAATGAAAACACTCTGACAGAGCATGAGTGTTTCTATGACAAAGAAGTGCTCTTTCGTCAGATTTTACTCAACGTAGGCTCATTCTGAAAACGTAGCTCTATATACGTTTCTGGAGATCGCAAATTATGTAGCCAGAAGTACGTATGGCTGCATTTCATTTTTAAAACGAACGCTACGGGGCAGTATGAGGCCGTTCCTTTTCGCGATTACCAGCTGACCGCTTACCTCCTTATGGACGGCTTTCCCGCTGTTACCAGTTTGTCCAGTGGCTCGCCATGTACGTCAGTGGACTTGAGATGCAGAGAGGAGTTGACCACGACGACAGGGTTAGAGTTCGGTGAGGAATGGTTCCAAAAATTGGGTAAGACAAAAACAGAATTCAAAAAATAAAATAAACAAGTAAATAACAGGGTGAGAATGTGGTAAAATCTGAAAACGTGGTAAAAATCTGTATTCTGGATTGCTTTTTTAAATTGTTGGTTGGGTTTAGGGAAGTGGGTGGGCGGGTCAAACTGTGCTTTTGAAAATACTATTGGTTGGGTTTAGGGAAGGAGGAGGGTGGGTCAGTCGATCAGTCAGTCAGTCATTCAGGCAGTCAAACAGTCAGTCGACAGCGGCCTCTGGTGGATTTACATGAGAACAGCAGGTGCGAATGGCACTCGCAAGAGAAATTTGAGATCTGAAAAAGCGTACACAGCGGCCTCTGGTGTATTCGTGAAAACGAAAACTGCAAAAAAAACGTACCTCCTGGGACGTATTTTGCTCTATCCAGAAATGTATATAGAGGTACATTTTCAGAATGAGCCTGGGTTGATTTTACTTCACAATTAGCTTTTAATTGGTAACGTTAGTTCACTAATGATCAATAATACTCTTACAGCATGTATATTTTAATAAATATACATGCTGTAGGAGTATTGTGATATTCTAAGTAGTGTGATACATTCTTGCCTGTAACTTTAAGAAGTCACGCTTCATCATTGCATCAAGTTAAAGATGCAGTATGTAAGTTTGACACCCAGTGGTTGAACTAGGTATTATATTCCTGGATCAAAACAAACGCAAGCGCAGGTTGCCAGATTGAGGAGCGAGTCTGACAATCGAGCCTAAAGGCTGATTTAAGTCGTGTTCTAAATTAAAGCAATGGCACACGATAGAGGGAATACTTTCCATATTAAAAATGAGTTTTTGTTCTAACCCCTTGAATTGATATATTAGAAGCGGCTTCTATTTCTTGCAGCTGAACAACAGGACAAACTGTCAGTGCTGTTTACCTCAGGTACACTTCATGTGCTCTGAATCGGTGTCTCATTTCGGAGTCTGTTACTGTCCACCGGAGGTCGCATTTCGGTCACGGACGCATGCTTTGAGAGCCTTTCTGAATGAATTAATGAAATATGCTGTTTTCCAACAAGGCAACCCGAGGTGCTGAAATATAATTGGCTAAACTGGCATTGGGCGGCTTAAAAAAACAAAACAAAGACAGCCGTTCCCTGACGTAACGTACATTTTCAAAGCAGAATATCTGACTTCAGCATTGTTTTTCAGATAAACAAGAATATTAACTTAGCATGTTTCTTAAATATCTGCAAACATATTATGTTGTTTTTATGCTTTAGAAGAGTCAAAAACATACATACAGCACATTTAAGCTCTGGGTGTGTGATGGTGAGGCCATTCACCTCAAGATTATCATGAATTCAATCTCCTTCTCTCTTAGGAAACTCCAGATGTGTTGCAGAACCAGTGAGCACTCAGTAGGCAGCATCATCCTAATGTAGCTAACTTAAAAGTGATTCATTTTTAAAGCTCTACATACATCAGCAACAGAAGGATAGAAAGGTTTGTAAGCATGTGTGATACTGTCAAATATAGATACTTACAAATATGGCTACTATTTATGTTATTTTGTAGTTACATTTACATGCAGTCATTTAGCAGACGCTTTTGTCAAAAGCGACGCACAATTGAGGAGGCATTCAGCAATTCAACAAGAAGAGGCAATACACACAACAAGTGCTGATTATACAAAGGAACATTTTGTGCTCAAAGAATTAAGTGCTAGTATAACAAAAACGATTCTGGCAACAGAGTTGAGGATCCACTATGCAGTGTCTTTATTAATTTGAGCACAGATAAACAGTCCAAGTAGGAGCGAGCAGTAAGTTTAAGGGCAATCCAAAAGAGTAGTCGGGCTCACAGGTGAAGAGATCAGTATAGGCGGCAAACAACATCAAACAATAAACACGGCAAGGCAAGACAATGGAAAACGCTTCGTAATATTACAGGAAATAAACATGACTCAGCAATGATGTGTGTGGAGATGTGTGTGGAGTTTTTTTTTCAGAGAGAGAAGAGTGTTTCTACAGGTGGTTTGTAAAACCCAAGCAAACTTCGTAAATGCAAAGTGTTTATTTTATTTATTTTATTTTGTGCCGATTGTAAGATAGTGTCTGGAGCAAATGTGCAAAACTGGTGCAAGTGTTGGTTAAAGTGTCAGAGAGATGAAAGAGTGCGTTTTCTACAGGTGGTTAGTCAAACTCAACTATGTGAGGCACACTCAGTTTGGGGTTGCTGTGTTAACAACGTTATATCCAACCCAGGCTCATTCGAAAAATGTACCCCTATATACATTTCTGGAGAGCACCAAATACGTCCCAGGAGGTATGTTTTTTTGTTTTTGCAAATCCACCAGAGGCCGTTGTGCATGGTTTTTCAAATTTCTCTTGCGAGTGCCATTCACGCCTGCTGTTCTCACATAAATTCACCAGAGGCCGCTGTTGACTCACTGAATGACTGACTGGCTGACCGATCAACTGCCCCACCCTCCTCCTTCCCTAAACCCAACCGACAGTGTTTTCAAAAGCAATCCAGAAAAAGGAAAGCGTTAGCCTGATTTTTTTTTTTTCCACGTTTTTAGATTTTACCACATTCTCACCCTGTTATTTACTTGTTTATTTAATTTTTTGGCTTTTGCTTTTTGTTTTACCTGCTTTCTGGAACCGTTCTTCACCGGACTTGAACCCCGTCGTCGCGGTCAACTCCGCTTCACATCACAAGTCCGCCGACGTATGTGGTGAGCCACTGGACAAACTGGTAACAGCAGGAATACCGTCCACACGAAGGTAAGCGGTCAGCTGGTAAGCATAAAAAGGAACGGCGTCATACCGCCCCGTAGCGTTCGTTTTAAAGACGAAATGCAGCCATACGTACCTCTGGATACATAATTCGCGATCTCCAGAAATGTATATAGGGCTACGTTTTCAGAATGAGCCTGTGTTGGTTATATCAATACACCATTTCACACCATTGTAAACTCATTCAGTTTATAAAACCTGTTTCTGTTTTTTATTGCAGTTCATAAAAGTAATTATTAACCCTTTAACTTAAGGGGAAAAAAAATACAAATCAGTGTTCTTGACACTGCAAATTGAGTTTTAATAATCTATGCACACATTGTCAACTGAATTAACCAATGCATGTTTAAATATTAATCAAGTTCATAGAAAATTAAGTTAGTTATATTTTTTTCTGAATTTTTGTCCTCTGAAATGTATAATCAATTCAGTGGAGAAACTGTGCTATACAAACTATTCTAACTATTTCTAAGAATGCTATTTCCCATTTTGAAATTTAGTTCTTTCATTATTTATTGACAAAATATTTCTATTAATAATATATACTAGTAGTATTCCCTTCATTTAAACAACAAAATATCACTCAATATGTATCTTATTGTAGTCATGCATAATAATAATAATCAATTTTATTTATTACACGCTTTTGTAAGACCCAAAGCTCTTACAAAACAGTAAAAAACAACAAATCACAATAAAACAATAAAGAATACAGTAAAAAAAACACAGTAAGAATAAAAAAAGATATCACAAATTAAAAACAGTCCTAAAAAGATGAGTTTTAAGTAGCTTCTTAAAACAGTCCAAGGAACCAGCATTCCTAATGTTTGTGGGAAGAGCATTCCAAAGTTTGGGTGCACGGTAAGAGAATGCCCTACCTCCCATTGTGCTGAGTTTACAACAAGGCTGAAACAGCGTAGGACCCAAGGCAGAGCGTAGACAGCGAGAGGCAGAAGAAATGGATATCAACAACAAATATAATCGGGAGCAGAACCATGAATCGCTTTATATGTTAAAATCAATGTCTTAAAATCATTACGAGACTTGACGGGCAGCCAGTGAAGCTGTTGGAGTACAGGAGTAATGTGAGACCGAGATGATGTATGTGTCAACACACGTGCAGCAGAATTTTGGATGTATTGTAAAATCTTGAGAGAATTAGCTGATAACCCTCCAAACAGAGAATTGCAAAAATCCACGCGAGATGTGATAAAAGCATGGACAAGTCTTTCAGCATCAGGCCTCGAGAGGAAAGGACGTATGCATGTTAGAATATGTAATGTAAATATATTACATAAGCTTGAACATTAATACATTGTATGTATGTTTTATTAATGGCCATTAATTATAATTATATTGTCAGAGCTGGGGGTTTTTTTT
>CAIGQV010000001.1:30588144-30608927 GCA_903798115.1 Danio jaintianensis | reverse complement strand
ATATATATATATATATATATATATATATATATATATATATATATATAAACAGCAAACCGCCTCAAAGTTATCAGCACATCTGAATTTCAGCTCAAAATGCTCACAAACATCTTTTCCCTTATTAAAATGTAGTTATACAGACTATAGTTATGTATGTTTGTGTAAACCCATATGAAAATATACTATAGTAATTTATAGTAAATACTAGTGCTTTAGTGTATGATTACTACAGTGTTTTAGTGTATAGTGTTTCAACTGTATTTTGACCCATACTATAGTAAAGTACTTTATTATTATTAATCGCGTAGTGTTATTAGTATTATTAGCTGTAATTCTATAGTTTCTGTGGTACTATAACAACTATAGTAATATAAACAAATAACCCAATGCTGTACTGTTATATATATATATATATATATATGTATGTTATACTACAATATAACAGTGTACTATAGTAAAAACGAAATTATACTACAGTATTTATTGCAGTTAATCAGTTTACTACAGATATTAACATCATTCACTAACAAAGTGTTGTAAATATTATAATATAGCTATATAATATACCACACTTTACTATAGTACGGTTCAAAAACACTAGCATGTACTACAAATTACTATAGTATGAATTAATGTGATATATATTACATAACAGCGCTTGATTTATCATCTCAATGGTATGGAGAACAAAGAAAGTAGCTTATTTTTGGATTTTATACTTACTCTGTCCCTCGAAGTTCCATATTATTATCCCCAGCCATGATTATAACAATAATATAAATAAAAAAAACTCAAACCTTCTCAAAGTTATCAGCGCATCTGAATTTCAGCTCAAAAACGCTCACAAACATCTGGTCGTTTATGAAAATATACTATACAAATTTATAGTGAATACTATAGTGTGTTTTAGTGTATATTACTGTAGTATTTTATTGTATAGTGCTTTAACTGTATAGTTTTGAGCCATACTATAGTAAAGTACTTGAATTAATCTGTTGTGGTAATTCTATAGTTGCTGTGGTACACAACTATCAACAAATAACCCAACACTGCACTGTTTTCTACAATTATATAAATTATATATATATATATATATATATATCACACTTTATATAGTACGGTTCAAAAACACTATATCATGTACTACAAATTGAATGAATGTGATATATACCACATAACAGCTTGATTTATCACCTGAATGATATCGAGAACAAAGAAAGTGATTTTGCGATACTTACTCTGACCCTCGAATTTCCGTATGATTATCCCAAGAAATGTATTCTGAGGAGCGACATGACCTCTCCGCACAGGCATGATTATTATAACAATCTTCAGCCTTTTATCCGCATAAAGAAAAACCTCCGCAAAGCTCCTGAAAGTTATCTGCGCATCTGAACGGCAGCTCTTTGTCCGCGGTGACGGCCGATCTCTCCACTTCCCGGGCGCTTTTGTTGGCTCTGCGCGCTCACAGACGGCGGTGGTGCTCACATGCGTGTCGAAACCTTGGCTGAACTCCTCGAAACCGACACCGACGGGAATCGGTGATGAGGGAGAGTCGGCTGAGGCTCGGGTGGAGACGCATCGCTGTCCGGTGTGGTGCTGAACGGGAACGGAAGACGGTGTTTGTGTTTGTGATCCGCCTCTAGGGGCTTTAACGGAGCTCCGCCGCCCCGGCCACAAACTAAACTCAGCCCGGCGCACAGGCAGCCTCGGCTGGGCTCATTTCGTCGATCATACGTGAATAAAGAGGGTTGAGTTATCACGTTAAGAGTCTAACTCTACACTGGCTTTCTGAGCACACAAGGTGCAAAAAAAGTAGAAGAGGCGTGGATTTATGAAGGTGATACAGGTATACAGAAAAAAAAAATTCAATGGATTTACAATTGTTTTTTAAGCAAAGTGGTTTCAAACGATTTATATGGGCTAAATTTAAACAAACACATTAAATTTAGCAATGTTCAACTTAATTTGTTTCTTTAAATTCAGCCCATATACATTGTTACCTTAAAAAAAAATTAAAAAAAGAGTAAATCATTCATTCATTTTTCTTCGGCTTAGTCTCTTTATTAATCAGGGTTCGCCACAGCAGAATGAACCGCCAACTTATCCAGCATATGTTTTACAAAGCGGATGCCCTTCCTGCTGCAACCCAGTACTGGGAAACATCCATACCCACTTACTCACACTCATACACTACAGTCAATTTAGTGTATCCAATTCACCTATAGCGCATGTGTTTGTACTGTGGGGGAAACCGGAGCACCCGGAGGAAACCCACGCCAACACAGGGAGAACATGCAAACTCCACACAGAAACGCCAACTGACCCAGCCGGGACTCGAACCAGTGACCTTCTTGCTGTGAGGCGACAGTGCTACCCACTGCGCCACCGCGTCGCCTTTGAGTAAATCAAATAAATCTTTTTTTTTTTCAGTGTATGGAGTGAAGAAAACACACACTATAGGTTACATTTATCAAGACAATTGCATACGTTAAGGGAAATACAGTATTTTTTAGTTCATGACAATATTTGGTACATATTCTGAGGCACAGAGGAATTGTGTGTGTGTGTGTCTCATTGAATATAAGTAATATATTCTGGTGCATTTAAACAAAAGAGTTTTATTAAACAAAGTGATGAGTCTGCACATTTTGAGCACAGTGAGCACACACAAAGTGTAAAAAGTAGAAGAGGCATGGGTTCATGCTGATACAGGTATGGAGTGAAATACACAATAACTTGAGAACAGCCCACATGAAAAGAAATACTAGCTTACATTTATCAAGCCAATTACATATGCTTAGGGAAATACATGTTTTAAATTGACTACCCTTTCGTTGCCCTGTTTCCCTGTTTGTGGCTGTTTTTGCCCTATAGACTTCCATTATAATGACATTTTTTTTATTGCAAAGCCATAACAGCATATAAGCATGCATTCTTGATTGTTGGTGGTTTTCCCTGTTGGGAAGAGGTCAAATGTGTCATTTTTACTGTTACTTACAATATAAGGTCCATATTCTTAGAGTAATTAGAGTAATTATGTGTGTTTTTTTAATTTCCCATGCAGTGAACATAAATAATATGTTGGTGCATTTAAACAAAACCGTTTTATTAAACAAAGTTATGAGTTTGCACTGATCTGAGCACAGTCAGCACACACAAGGTGTAATAAAGTAGAAGAGGTGTGGATTAATGAAGCTGATACAGTTATGGAGTGAAATGCACAATAATTTGAGAACTTACTGTAGTAATTTATTGTAAACCTTTTAGTGTTTTTGTATCACTCTGTGTATATATTATAGTATTTTCAACTCTTACTATAATATTTACATGTTAAGTATTATAGCCACAGCATAGCCTACTAAATATAGTGAACTGATAAACTGTAATACTGTAGTATACTACGTTTTTAGCTACAGCACACTGTGATGTATTGTAGTGTAACATTCAGCTAACAGGAAACGTTCACACAACATTCCCTAACGTTCATTATAAGCTGTGTGAATGTTAAACAAACCGTTTTTAAAGGGCACCTATGATGAAAATCATCTTTTTAAGCTGTTTGGACAGAACTGTGTGTAGGTAAAGTGTGCACAGTCATATTGGGGTGATATAAAGACAATAAGTCTCTTTTTTTATATTTCCTGATGTTAAAATAGGATCCAAATCCCTCCCATTTTGAGGCCCACCGCAACTTGACGTAGAAGTGCGGCTTGCCTGCCCACTGAATTGATTGACAGCTGCGTATTAACATGTCTCCGTAGTAACGTGTATAATCATATCAACAAGACAGGACGTGCGCAAAGCAACCGGGAATAAAAGATCTGTTCAGTTCGCTAGGATCATCAATCATCATCATCAAATGTGATCAAGAGTGAGTTTTACAAGTTTAACACGTTTTTAAAGCAGTGCATCCATGTTTGTAATGAATTACAGCGATTTACTTCAGCTTTACTTTATCACCACAGCCACGTGTCAGTACAATTATAAAAGAAGACGCTTCAATCCCGGGTTGTGGACGTTAAATCGGGTTTATTTTGTACATTAACATAACGGATATCCATACAGCAGTGGTAATTAATGTGTATCCTGTCACATTTGCCGTGCAAAAACAGTGCAAAGCTAAACGCGCGTGCTGTCTGTGTGTGTGTGTGTGTATCTGTGTGTGAGCGTGAACTTTGTAAGGACATTGCGTGTGACTCATCGTTGCAACTCCACAACAAATACATCAAATAATCATTGGGAAAGTTCTTACTGTAGTATTTCTCACAAACGTTACGTGAGATCTGCTTTCTTCATGTCTGTCTGTTGTCTGAGGCAGCCGAGGGCGGAGATTAAGGCACACTGACAAGCATGTGGGAACGGTGGGTGGGGAGGACTAGCATTAAAGGCACAGTCCACCAAAACAGCTACAAGATGCTCAGAGCTAAAAATGACAAACTTCTGAAAGGTCTAATAAATAATCTGATGGGTGTTTTGAGCTGAAACTTTACAGACACATTCTGGAGACACAAAAGAATTATATTTAATCTGGAAAAAGAGGTAAACTAGGTGCCCTTTAAATGAATGTTTATGGAACATTTTCATGACTCCTAGTTAGAAAACATTCTCCTAATGTTGATATAAAAAAATAGTAGAACAACATTCTTGGAACGTTCTTATAATGTTATTTCTGTACAACCCAGGCTCATTCTGAAAGCATACCTCTATATACATTTCTGGAGACCGTCAAATACGTCCCAACAGCTATGTTTTTTTGCAGTTTTTGTTTTCGCAAATCCACCAGAGGCCGCTGTGTACGCTTTTTCAGATCTCAAATTTCTCTTGTGAGTGCCATTCGTGCCTGCTGTTCTCATGTAAATCCACCAGAGGCCGCTGTTGACTGACTGAATGACTAACTGACCCACTGATCCACCCTCCCCCTTCCCTAAACCCAACCAATAGTATTTTCAAAAGCACAGATTGACCCGCCCACCCACTTCCCTAAACCCAACCGACAAAATTTAAAAAGCAATTCAGAAAAAGAAAAGCCGTCGTCTGATTGTTATCACGTTTTACCAGATTCTCACCCTGTTATTTACTTGTTTATTTTATTTTTTGGCTTCTGTTTTTGTCTTACCGTCGTTCTTCACCGGACTCGAACCTTGTCGTCGTGGTCATCTCCTCTCTGCATCTCAAGTCCACCGACGTACATGGTGAGCTAACTGGACAAACGTAACAGCGGGAAAGCCGTCCATAAGGAGGTAAGCGGTCAGCTGGTAATCGCGAAAAGGAACGCCGTCATACCGCCCTGTAGCGTTCATTTAAAAAATGAAATGCAGCCATACGTACTTCTGGCTACATAATTCACGATCTCCAGAAATGTATATAGGGCTACGTTTTCAGAATGAGCCTATGTTGTTTCTTTATCATTGTCTCTCCACTCCACCAATAACTGGCCGTTGTCCTGTGGCTGCCGTTGCATCATCCATGTGGATGCTGCACACTGGTGGTGGTGTGGAGTGACCCCCCCCACCCCTCATAATTGTGATGCGCTTTGGGTGTATGGCCATACACAATAAATGCGCTATATAAATACACATTACATTACATTACATTATAGGTAGGATTTGGATGTTGTATAAGATCATGCAAACAAATATTACAGAATTTTTGGTAACATTTAGTTCATTACAAATGCAATATAAGTGCAAATGTGTGGATAAAAATATTGATAACACTTTTTCACAATTCTATGCTATGGTTTATTACCTGCCTATTATTAAGTTATTAACTGTATGATCTTACTCTGCATCCCTAAACCTAAACCCAGCTTCTACCTTACTAACTATTAATAAAATGCTAATTAGTAGTTTATTAAGCTAGTAGTGTTAGTTTGTTAATACCGTGAATTGTGACTTAAAATAAAGTGTTATCAAAATATTATATGCCAGTAATTATCAGCTCAAAACCTCAGAAATACAGTGACCTGTCCATGGTCCTGAAATGCCCTCCATAATATTCCCACTCTCTTTGACTATACCGTTTTTATATTCCGTGAATATATATAATATCTAAACATGATTCAGATTTACTGAATGGGCTTCTGCGCTGCTTTGTGTTGGTTTGCATTAATCCATATATGGCCTACTGACAATTTCAAGCTAATCTCCGAGCTCGGGCTGCACAAGGCTTCAACGGCGCTTAAAAAAAAAAAAAGAAAGACAGAGGGAGACAGAAAGAAAGAGCAGAATGAAGAGCTTGTCTTACTGAAACATCTGTCCCAGTATTTTAGCAAAGGGCTGAAAACCCATCTGCTCCATTGAGAAAAAACCCCTAAAACATAACAAGGGGATGGACAGCATTGAAAAGCAAATAACAACTACAACAACAGAAGCTCCTTTTGTGTTGGACCTGCTGCTGTTTTCCCCAAATGCCTTGTCAGATTTAATTGCTTCAATGTCTTTGTTTGGATTGTAAAAGGTTTGTTAATGTGATCTCTGTAGTATCTCTGTTGTTTCCTTTATAGGCAGCAGTGAGACTGAAGAGCAAACAGAGACTTGTAAGTGATATCATCTTTATTTCTCGATGGAGATTTACAGTAATGAACAGGATATTAAATAACTGAATGAATAATTCATCAAAATAAGACATTATTTTATAATAAATCAATTGACCAAAGTCAATTATTCTGATTATACTATGGTTCCCACACCTAAATACATTGTTCAGATGTTGTATTTCAGACATTTGTCAGGTTTTTGTCCTCAAACTGTTCCTGTGTGTAGGACTAGTTTCTTACACATCACATCATTTTTTATTAATTTTTTTTTAGCCATGAAAACTGATATTATTCCGTGTAATGCGGTCGAAACCTGACAGAACTACTTTAGCAGTGCATTTATCTGAATATAAACATACACCTTAGAATCTTCATCAGCCAATCAGAATCAAGTGTTCATTCATTCATTTATTCATTCATTTTCCTTCAGCTTAGTCCCTTATCCACCAGTGGTCGCCACAGTGGACTGAACCGCCAACTATTCCAGCATATGTTTTACGCAACGGATGCCCTTCCAGCTGCAACCCAGCACTGGGAAACACCCATACACTCTCACATTCACACACACACTTATACACTATGGCCAATTTAGTACTGTACATCCAATTCCCCTAAAGCGCATGTGTTTGGACTGTGGTGGAAACCGGAGCACCTGGAGGAAACCCAACGCGAACACGGGGAGAACAACTCCACACAGAAATGCCAACTGGCCCAGCCAGGACTTGAACCAGGGACCTTCTTGCTGTGAGGCGACAGTGCTAACCACTGAGCCACCGGGCCGCCAATCAAGCGTTCATCAGTCTCATAATATAAATTGTGATAATGAACATGTTTGATATTGTTATCACAGGTACTGTAAATAATAATGTATTATGTAAATTTATCAGAATCAGAATCTGTTTTATTGCCAAGTGTGCTTACACACACAAGGAATTTGTTTTGGCTGCAGAAGCTTCCAGTGTACATAAAGTGACAAGTGACAACACAAAATAAATATGAGAAAAATACGACACACATTAAACAGAGATGCAGTTAGACAAAAGAGCTCTGGATGATGAATTGTTTGTACAGATTTGTTATAAATATACAAGTTATAAGGTGCTGTGTACAAATGCGTATGGAGAAGTATTGCATTGTATACTGTTATAAGGTGCTTCATATAGAAGGTCATATAGAATGACTTTTAAAAATATTCAGATGTTCTGAATTTTGTTGCCATGTGCTTCAGTAACATTTTACAATGAGGCTTTGTTTGTTAGCATTCGTTTATTAAAATAATGAATAAAGGCATTAATATATCTTAGGTGTTAATGAACTCCCAAAAATCCTGTTTAATTTAATGGAGCTGATAAGAAAAGTTCAGTTGTCTTTCATTCATTCATTTTCTTTTCGGCTTAGTCCCTTTATTAATCTGGGGTTGCCACAGCGGAATGAACCGCCAACTTATCCAGCATATGTTTTACGCTGCGGATGCCCTTCCAGCTGCAACCCATCACTGGGAAACACCCATACACACTCATTCACACAAAAACACTACGGACAATTTAGCTTACCCAATTCACCTATACCACGTCTTTGGACTTGTGGGGGAAACCAGAGCACCCGGAGGAAACCCATGCCAACACGGGGAGAACATGCAAACTCCACACAGAAATGCCAACAGACCCAGCCGAGGCTCGAACCAGCGACCTTCTTGCTGTGAAGCGATTGTGCTACCCACTGTGCCACCGTGCAGCCCCTCAGTTGTCTTTTAAAAAAATAAACTTCTGTAACAAATGTAGCTATTTCTCACTGTTGATGTTAATACACTAACTATTATTGTTAACTAATGAGACATTATTGTAAAGTGTTAACTTTTATACTTTATAATCCTTCTGTAATTTTATCAGTTTGAAAGATTTGTTTACTCTGAACATTTAATAATAATAATAATTCATTAATTTTCATTCGGCTAAGTTCCTGATTATCAGGGGTCATCTCAGCGGAATGAACCACCAACTATTCCAGCATATGTTTTATGGAGCGGATGCCCTTCCAGCCGCAACCCAGTACTGGGAAACCCCCATACACTCTCACATTCACACACCCACTCATACACTACGGACAACTTCATTTATTCAATTCACCTATAGCGCATGTGTTTGGACTGTGGAGGAAACCCACGTGAACACGGGGAGAGCATGCAAACTTCACACAGAAATGCCAAATGACCCAGCCGGGGCTCGAACCAGCGGCCTTCTTACTGTGGGACAACAGTGCTAATCACTGAGTCACCGTGCCACCCATAATAATAATAATAATAAAAAAAATTTAAAGCAATTTTAAGCAATTTAAAGCAATTTTTTTTTGCCTTTAAAGCACTTCACACAAAAAGATACAGAAGTAAAAACTGTTTTGTATAGCAATAAAGTAAAACATTCAAAATAAACAAAACATTTATGTTATGAATAAAGAAATGCACAAAGATGCACAGCTCTTTTTATTTTACTATACCTGTTAAACTAACCATTCCTCAATATTGTGAAAGAAAGCAAGCCGAATATCATGATAAAAGCTTCAGCAAAAATCGCAACATTCATTCATTCATTCATTTTCCTTCAGCTTAGTCTCTTTATTCATCAGGGGTCGCCACAGCGGAATGAACCGCCAACTTATCCAGCATATGTTTTACACAGCGGATGCCCTTCCAGCTGCAACCCAGTACTGGGAAACATCCATACACACTCATTCACAATGACCAATTTAGCTTATTCAATTCACCTATAGCGCATGTCTTTGGACTGTGGGAGAAACCGGAGCACCCGGAGGAAACCCACGCCAACACGGGGAGAACATGCAAACTTCACACAGAAATGCCAACTGACCCAGCCGGGACTCGAACCAGTGACCTTCTTGCTGTGAGGCGACTGTGCTAACCACTGAGCCACCGTGTCACCCAAAATTGCAACAATAAAATAAAAAAAAGTCATACACCTAATCAAAAATGCCATGAATTTAAATGAACATACCCTTCAAATCCATTTACCTAGACCAAATGCTTAAAATGGCTATCTACATGAATTTACAAAGTACATAAATTGTAGCACAGAGCTAATGATCCTCAAAGCAAGATGTGTGAAAAGTCTTTAAAAACGCATTAGCCTAACCGAGTTTGTATACGGCGACAGAAGTGAGTTTTAATTGCATGAAAATTCATTTGTCATTTGGCTTCTGGATGCAAACAGAAAGTGCTGTAATAACCACCTCTTTTCTTTCTGTTTTGCTAGCATCAGTTTAGCTCCACGTGAATCTTTCATTTCTGAAGGCCTGACTCGCAGCAACCGAAGCTCTTGTTTGGTCCTCCTGTGGGTTAAGTTCAGCTTTAATTGAAGGAGTCGGAGCCCTCTGTAATTCACACCCTGATGTGAGCAGAAGAGGAACCGCAGGTGTCAGCGAGGAGACTCCTGCAGCTGTCGGAGTCTCTCATCAAACACACCAGCAGCTCACAGTCTGCTATTAGAGTCGGCATGATGTTTTGGGTGTCTTTTGTGATTCGTTTCAAGTGTTTCATGTGGCTTGTTTATATGAGATAGGACGCAGTCTTTGCACTTGGTTTTAATGTCCTACATGCTGCAGTGAGTCTCAGGGCTCTACACCGTGTCTCAAAAAAATCCAAGCAAAATTAATTCAGTCAGAATTTCGTCAAAATACCTCCAACTTTAATTATATTTTATAATTAGATGGCAAATAGATTAAATTATATGATATGTATATGTTTTCCACTTCACCTGATGTAATCCTATCCACCTTTTGTCCAGTTTTTAGTCGGAAATTCACGAAAGAAAACGTGAAGCACTAAAGCCTTTCAGTTCTCGTAAAAATAAATAAAGCTAAAAATAAATACATCATCATTACGCCATCATTACATCATCACCAAGGAAAGGAAATAAAAGAATTATTCTAATGCACAGATTGCGCTGTTATTGCTGTACGAAATTTAGTCATTCTTATTCCTGTAGTATGATTACATCACGAAGTTGACATCTGTGATGCTGCATTAGGCTGGTTTGAGTCCTACTTATCAAGAATTCTCATCATCCTCAGTGCCAGGAGTTACACAGGGCTCGATTTTGGGCCTCATCTTATTTTCCCTTTATCTGCTACCACTGCGCTTGATTTTTGAGCGCCATAAGATCTCTTATCACATATATGCAGATGACACCCAGCTCTATTTACCATTAGACTCTGGAAGTGATTCGATCTCTGCTCTGTTAGCATGTATAAGTGACATCAAACTTTGGATGGAAGAAAATTTCCTACAACTAAATGAAAATAAAACAGAGCTGATTCTGTTCGGCTCGAAACCTCAGCTCGAAAAATACAGTGCTCTCTTGGGGCCTCTACAGTCAAATAATCACTCTAATGTCAAAAATCTCGGCGTCCTTTGTGACTCAGATCTGAAATTTGACAAGCAAATAAACTCTGTGGTTAGGGCCAGCTTCTTCCAACTAAGAAAGTTAAAGCCCTTTCTTTCTTTTAAAGACTTGGAGACTGTTAGTCACATTTTTATCTCTTCTAGGCTCGATTATTGTAATGCTCTGTACACTGGCGTCACTCTCACGTTTACAGTTAGTCCAAAATGCAGCAGCCCGTTTTTTGACTGGGACAAAAAAAGAGAGAACATATTTCTCCTATCCAGACCTCTATCCACTGGCTCCCTGTGAAACAGAGAATTGATTTTAAAGTTTTAACGTATGCATTTAAAGCTCTACATGGACTTGCCCCGGCCTATATATCTGAACTTTTAAGTTTGTATTCTCCCTAAAGATCCCTTAGGTCTTCTGCTCAGCTCCTGCTAATTGTTCCTAAATTCCGCTTAAAAAAAAAACAAAAGGAAACAGAGCCTTCTCAGTCTATGCTCCAAAACTTTGGAACACATTACCTTTAGAAATTAGAGCTTCATTTACATTAGGTGTTTTTAAAAAATCTCTTCTCTCTGGCCTATTGATAGAAATTAGTTTTTTTTAGGACTATACAGATTTTTTACGGGCGTCACGGTGGCGCAGTGGGTAGCACGTTCGCCTCACAGCAAGAAGGTCGCTGGTTCGAGCCTCGGCTGGGTCAGTTGGCGTTTCTGTGTGGAGTTTGCATGTTCTCCCCGTGTTCGCGTGGGTTTCCTCCGGGTGCTCCGGTTTCCCCCACAAGTCCAAAAACATGTGGTATAGGTGAATTGGGTAGGCTAAATTGTCCGTAGTGTATGTGCGTGAATGAGTGTGTGTGGATGTTTCCCAGTGATGGGTTGCAGCTGGAAGGGCATCCGCTGCGTAAAACATATGCTGGATAAGTTGGCGGTTCATCTGCTGTGGTGACCCCGGATTAATAAAGGGACTAAGCCGAAAAGAAAATGAATGAATGAACAGAATTTTTACATTCATTTTTAGTTTTTAAATTTTATTGTAGCATATATTGTCCTGTCTCTCAAATTGTTTATTAATTGTTGCCATGTTTGTAAAGCACTTTGGTCAACACTTATGTTGTTGTCTTATTTTTGTATGATATATTATTGCTTGGTTTTTATTTTGAGACACGGTTGTAAGAATGGTTTTTTAACTACAGCTTAAATGTAAAATAAAGTTACCTGAGAGAGAGAGAGAGAGAGAGAGAGAGAGAGAGAGACAAAGAGCAGTGAGTAGGCCTCAAAGAGTGCCTGATAGCAGTAGAGCCAGAGAAGATAATAATAATTCCTTACATTTATATAGCGCTTTTCTATACACTCAAAGCGCTTTACACATTGGGGGAATCTCCTCATCCACCACCACTGTGCAGCATCCACCTGGATGACGCGACGGCAGCCATATTGCGCCAGACCGCACACCACACACCAGCTTGGTGGAGAGGAGACAGAGTGATGAAGCCAATTATGATATGGGGATGGTTAGGAGGCCATGATGGACAGAGGCCAGTGGGCAAATTTGGCCAGGATGCCGGGGTTAAACCCCTACTCTTTTTCGAAGGACATCCTGGGATTTTTAATGACCACAGAGAGTCAGGACCTCGGTTTAACGTCTCATCCGAAAGACGGCGCTCACTGAGCAGTATAGAGTCCCCATCAATGTACTGGGGCGTTAGGACCCACACAGACCACAGGTTGAGCGCCCCCTGCTGGTCTCACTAACACCACTTCCAGCAGCAACCTAGCTTTCCCATGTGGTCTCCCATCCAGGTACTGACCGGGCGCAGCCCTGCTTAGCTTCAGTGGGCGACCATGTGAGAGTTGCAGAGAGCTAGCTGCCGGCAAAGATAGACTCCAGAGCAGGAGAGGAGCAGAGCAGGAAAAGCGCAGAGCAGGAAAAGAGACAGAGCAAAGTTTACCAACTATTTTGTATCTTTCTTGACCATGTGACCAAAGCCCAAATACTGAGACATACAAACTGACCAATCAACATGTAACCACATCGTAAAACCCCCAAAGTCCACACACCAGGCCCTGATCAGTATGGACCTTCTTGGTGAAAAAGACATGTTTTGCCATATAAACAAATGCATATGATAATTTTTCATTTGTACACGGTGTAGTTTAACCAACAAAGTTTCAATAGGGATATGTGCCCAGGGCTACATATTTGGGAAACCGCAAATACGTGCCCTGGCATATACATCCAGCTGCATTTTGTGTGGGTAAAACGAACACTACAAGGCGGTATGATGCCAGTGACAACTTCCTTTTCACGCTAATGCTGACCACTTACCTTCGTATGGACGGCTTTTCTGCTGCGATCAGTTTGCTTATACGGTGTTAGACTTGGGACGTGGAGCAGACAATGGACATTCCAGAAACCAGGTAAAACAAAACCAAAAAAAAAAAGCAGTGTGAAAGCATGGTAAAAGCATACTTCCGGGATGCACTTTTCTCTTCTAGTTTGCTTTTGAAAACACTATTGCTAAGTTTTAGTGAAGAAGATGTGTGGGTCAGACGATCACAAGCTGATATGAACATATTAATGGCACATATGATGAGCAAATGTGGCCCAGTAACGTATTTGAGATTCACAGAAATTTTGGATTTACTGATGGATTTGCGAGAAGGACATGCAAATGATGGCACACATGAGAAAATATGGCCTAGTAACGAATTTGAGATTGTCAAAAATGTATACAGCAGCTTCTAGTGAATATGTGAGAAAAAAAAAACTGCAAGCAGACGTTACCTTGGCCATGTATTGCACGGTTCCCAAAAATGTAGTCCTAGGCATGTCTCTCCAATGAGCCTGGTTTAATTTTAATGATATAAGCACGTGGTCTAAAGCAGGGTGCCCAATCCTGTTCCTGGAGATCCTACCTTTCAATTACTTACTTGGTAATTGAAGGCAGGTGCATTTGATCAAGGTTGCAGCTGAATTCTGCAGGAAGGTAGATCTCCAGGAACCGGATTGGGCAGCCCTGGTCTAAAGCATATGGCGCAGGAGCACTTAGTGTGTATCTGAATACACATTTGCTATTTTAAGGATAGGAAAAATGGTATGCACACCCGGTGCATAATCTAAATCGGTTGTCCTTATTCTATAAATGAGTTATGGGTGTGTTTTGGGCATAACATGCATTAAATCAATCAGAGTCTCATCTCCTATTCCCTTTTAGAGTGAGTAGTGGTCGCACCATGGTGGATTCACTATTTATATTGCAAACTTTTTCTGCAAAACAAGCCGGAGTTTGTCCCAGGGAGTTGAAGAAGGTGTGGCACGAGGTATCTTTTTTTATATTTATGGTGACAATAATAATAATTATAATAATAATATTTGAGTAATTATTCAATAATAACATTTACTAATAATTTAAATTTAATTAATAATTTAATTAAATTATTAAATTGAATAATAATAATAATTTACATTTTAATTCTTTAATTATATACATTTAAAGATATTTGTGTGCTGCTGCGCATCCCTGTGTGTAATAAACAATGTGTATGTACGTTGTGGACCCATGTACAAGCGACTATCACTAACATACTTTTAAAATAACAAAAATGTTAAATAAATAAATAAATAAATAAATGTGAGATTGACTTGAAAGCAGCTTTTAGTTCATAAATGGTCTATTTCAGTTGCCTCAAAATCGCAACGCATCAAGAATACACCTTAAGACATCCCCTATTTAGACCAGCATGCCCATGGGTGCACAAATGCATTTGCTGTTTAAACAATGTGGCACAGAACAGGAAAATGATACCTGTGCCAGGCTGAAACTAGCAAAAAAACACTTGAGTTGAGCCTGGCGCTGCATTACACCATGTGTATGGTAGTGTTAATGTTCATGGATTCATGGTTTCAATGAATGATGTAGTAAATGATGTAATGATGCATTTACAGATCACAATTGGATGATGATAAATATAGATTTAAATAGGATCTAAAATATTCTGTGCTTATCCACTTCCAGAGTTAGGTAAAGGCCACTTTATTTAATACGTCTGTGTGTTTTTGACAAATGCTGAGGTTTCTATGAGTTAAAATGCATGATATGTCCGGGTCTGTTGACTCTGCATGGCTATGAGGTAATGCTGGGTGAAGAGGATGCTTATAATCCTGCGTGTGAGATTTAAATGATGCTCAGTGTGAGAGATGACCTGGTATGATTTACTACCCATCTGGATGAGGACTAACCTCAAAAGAAATTGACCATTTCAAATGCTGCAGGTGTTTGATTGACTGTATTTCTGAGCAACTTTGCGCATTTTAGGCTCTGAAAATGAGTACTGGCATATGATTGCTTGTCTGAAATGTCATGAAATTATTGCACTGAAGCCAGAGAAATTATGAAATTGACTAAAAGTGTGTCAGCTGTGATGCATGCTGGTGGTCTGCAGCCTCTTTGGCCTGAAAAGTGAAGATAAGCGTGGTTTGTGTCCAACACGTTTTGCGGGTGCTTTCACACTTGCCTTACTTAGTTAGGTTGAATCGCACTAGAGTTCATTTTCCCTCTTGGTGTGGTTCGTTTGAGCAGGTGTAAATGTAGCAATCATACTCGAGTGCGCACCAAAAGCGGACCAAAAGCGGTTAGTTTGTAGTGAGAACATGATCCGAACTAAAACAGACCCAAACCCAAAAGGTACTGCGCCTTTTTGGACTAATCCAGCTGCCGTAGTCCGATGAGCTGTGCATTATGGAATGTGGAGGAAAAATATTTGTTGAGAGCACTTTACCAACAATTTTAAACAGAGGGAGAGGGAAAAACCTGATGGATCGTTGGTAATATTTCCGGAAGATAACCATGTCGCAGTTTGGCAAAACTAATTCACGCCTCCTCCTGAAGTGACGTGCGATGTGCCTTCGCCGTTTGCAATGCATTAAAACATTGTTTTCCAGCCGCAGCCACGCTTCATTCTCGAGATGTATAGTTTGTCTAAAGTGATGTATACAAACTATATTGTATACTATGACCAGGGATACAATCAGCCAGTGCAGTCATCCCTCCAAAATAAAAATTTTTGTGTCTGCCGGTTTGTTTATTCAATTCATGTTTATTTATATAGCGCTTTTCACGATATAGATTGTGTCAAAGCAGCTTAACATAGTTCTAGTAAAGTCCAGATTTCAGAGTTGAAGTTCAGTTTAGTTTTGTTCAGTGTGGTTTAAATTTCACTGCTGAAAGTTCAAACACTGTAGAGCAAATCCACCGAAGCACAGCTCCACAAATCCCGATCCGAGCAAGCCAGTGGCGACAGTGGCAAGGAACAAACTTCACCAATTGATGAAGTGAAGGGAAAAAAAAAACCTCGAGCATTATTCTTCTGGCCAAACTTCCTGTGTGGAGCTGCAGTCTAGGTGCCGGAGGCTGGAGAAGCTGGACGTCCATCGTGGAGAAGCTGAAGGTGTGAGTAGGGCACCGGCGGGAGGTCAGGCTGGCCCACAGGATCAATGTGGGGACTCGTTTGTCACGGTGGTCTTTCAGGAATCAGTCTCATGCACTCCATTTCTCCATGACGACCACAGCATCAGCTCGGGATACGACCTTGTCCAGGATTATGGATACCTTGGGATCATATCTTTACAGGTCTTGGATCGCATCAATGGCGCTGCATGGTCTCTAGGGACCTCGGAATGAGTATCCCCAGGTGGAAATAGAGAATAAAGAAAATAATTAGCGTAGCTGCTGTTTATAGTGTATTTAAACGAGATGCAAAAATGGAGTGTTATAGATGAAAATAGCAGTTATATAAACAAACATAGAAACAAACATGTAAAGCATATGAGAGTTTCTAACACAATGTCTGGTGTATTGAGGAGTGTTTCCTACAGGTGATGTCGAGCCAGCTCACCTGCGTGGAGCACATTCATGCATCATACCATTATGTGATGCATTGAGTGTATGCTTTACTAAAAAGATAGGTTTTTAATCTAGTTTTGAACTGAGAGAGTGTGTCTGAGCCTCGGACATTATCAGAAAGGCTATTCCAGAGTTTAGGAGCCATAAATGAGAAGGCTCGACCACCTTTACTCGACTTTGCTATTCTAGGTACTACCAGAAGCCCTGAGTTTTGAGATCTTAAAGAGAGGGTTGGATTGTAGCGAGACAGAAGGTTGGTTAGATAAACAGGTGCTAGATTATTTAAAGCTTTATAGGTAAGAAGCAATATTTTATAATCAATACGGAACTTAACAGGCAGCCAGTTCAAGGAGGATAAGATTGGGGTGATATGATCATATTTTCTAGACCTGGTAAGAACTCTGGCAGCTGCATTTTGTACTAGCTGAAGTTTATTAATAGAGGATGCTGGGCAACCAGCGAACAGAGCAGTACAGTAATCCAGCCTAGAAGTCATGAAAGCATGAACTAGCTTTTCTGCATCTGAGATGGATAGCATACTTCGTAACTTAGCGATATTTCTCAGATGAAAGAAGGCTGTTTTTGTGACATGGGAGATATGATTTTCCAAAGTTAAATTGCTGTCTAGTATAACACCCAGATCTTTTACAGTAGAGCTAATGCTAACTTTGTGTCCCTCTAATTGCAGGTGGAGTTGTGAGATCTGCTGTGTACAGGATTTAGGCCCAATAAGTAATAATTCTGTTTTGTCTGAATTTAAGAGAAGGAAATTGTTGGTCATCCAGTCTTTAACATCTTTAATACATTCAGTTAGCTTAGACAGTTCAGACGTCTCATCAGGTTTTGTTGAAATATATAATTGAGTATCATCTGCATAGCAGTGAAAGCTGATCCCGTGTCTTCTTATAATGTCTCCCAGGGGTAGCATGTATATTGCATACCCTTTGTGAACAGCAAAGGGCCTAAAACTGATCCTTGAGGCACCCATACTTTACTGGCCTGACCTGTGAAAGCTGTCCATTTATATTCACAAACTGGTAACGGTCAGTTAACTATGACTTAAACCATTTTTACTTGCGGGAGTTCCATTGGCATTTTCCCGCACGTTAATTCTGACCAATCAAAAAGCAGTTTAGGAAATACGTTCAATAACATCTGGCCAATGAGTGGTGTGGATTTTGTCACATGACTGCATTTTGGTTCTTTTCAACTGGTTCGGACTAAAGCAATCAGTGTGGTGTGAAAAGGACCCAAAGACAGCAGAAAAATGCTACAGTGTATCATTTGTTGCCCTTGGTCCAGACCAAATGAACCGAACCACAGACGTGAAAGCACCCTTAAACCTCAAAAATTCTTAATATATTATAAAGTTGTTTCCTGTTTCTTTTTACAGTAGTTTTGTGATTATTTGGTTCTATGCAGTTTGTTGTTATATGAATATATTTCAGTTTGACCTTTGTGTGATAAACAGTGCTCAATGTAAATCCCGGACCTGAGGTGAAAGCCTGTGTGTCTTTGAGACTATAGATAGCTTGATTGATCTGTATGTGGTTGAACTACTTTAAAGCAGGATAGGGACATGTCTGGCTTGCGCTGTCATTTTAACCTTCAAAATATTAATGTTTAAACCTACAGGAGTCACAGTGAAAACATTCCACTGGATGTGCTGGGCAGTATTCATATTCAGGGCACAAATGGCCAAATGTGGAAGTATAATTGCATTTTTTGTTTTTTAAAAGTGGAATATTCCCAGTGAGGGTTTATTTTATTTACATTTTCTCAACATTAAATAACCAGTTCCCTCTCTATTCATTCATTCATTTTCTTTTTGGCTAAGTCCCTTTATTAATCAGGGTTCGCCACAGCGGAATGGACTGCCAACTTATCCAGCATATGTTTTACGTAGCAGATGCCCTTCCAGCCGCAACCCAACACTGGGAAACACCCATACACACTCTTTCATACACATACACTGCGGCCAATTTAGTTTATTCAATTCACCTATAGCACATGTGTTTAAACTGTGGGGGAAACCGGAGCACCCGGAGGAAACCCACGCGAACATGGGGAGAACATGCAAACTCCACACAGAAACGCCAACTGACCCAGCCGGGACTCGAACCAGTGACCTTCTTGCTGTTAGGTGATAATGCTACCCACTGTGCCACCGTGATGCCCAGTTCCCTCTCTAATTTTATAATAATAGTAATAATAATAATAATAATAATAGGGCGACACGGTGGCTCAGTGGTTAGCACTGTCGCCTCACAGCAAGAAGTTCGCTGGTTCGAGCCCCGGGTGGGTCAGTTGGCATTTCTGTGTGGAGTTTGCATGTTCTCCCCGTGTTGGCGTGGGTTTCCTCCGGGTGCTCCGGTTTCCCCCACAGTCCAAACACATGCGCTATAGGTGAATTGAATAAACTAAATTGGCTATAGTGTATGAGTGTGTATGGGTGTTTCCCAGTACTGGGTTGTGGCTAGAAGGGCATCTGCTGCGTAAAACATATGCTGGAATAGTTGGTGGTTCATTCCGCTGTGGTGACCCCTGATAAATAAGGGACTGAGCCCAAGGAAAATAAATAAATAAATGTATGAATAATAATAATAATAATAATAATAGTAGTTGTTCTTGTTATTATTATTAACATTATTGAGGGGTGGCACGGTGGCTTAGTGGTTAGCACTGTCGCCTCACAGCAAGAAGGTCGCTGGTTCGAGTCCCGGCTAGGCCAGTTGGCATTTCTGTGTGGAGTTTGCATGTTCTCCCCGTGTTGGTGTGGGTTTCCCCCCACAGTCCAAAGGCATGCGCTATAGGTGAATTGGGTAAACAAAATTGGCCATAGTGTATAAGTGTGTGTGTGAATGCAAGAGTGTATGGGTGTTTCCCAGTACTGGGTTGCAGCTGGAAGGGCATCTGCTGCGTAAAACATGTGCTGGAATAGTTGGTGGTTCATTGCGCTGTGGCGACCCCTGATAAATAAGGGACTAAGCCGAAGGAAAATGAATGAAAAGCATTGCTAATGCATCGTAATGCATGATAATTGTAACTCTGAGACCAGTGCGGGCTCACACCCCTACAGAATAGTGTAGCAAACTCCTGACAAACACTCTAAATATCTTAGCAACCACTTAGCAACAACCTGACATCATGGTGGTAGGTTTTCTCCAGGTAAACACGGCTCATGTTTTCTTTTCAGAGGCTGACTCTGTTGCATCTCTGCAGTGGAGGAGTCAGTGTTTTCCCAGAGAGCTCTATTACTCTATATTGCCTTTGATTGTTTCAGAAAGCTGCCGTTTTTCCCTGACAGGCTGCCGCGGATCGTTCATTTCCCCTTAATCTGTAGGAATGAGGAGCAATTGGCGAGCAGCAGGAGAGACTAGCGCTTAATCCAACTCTCACGCAGGGAGCAGATCTATCCCATACTGCCTCTCTTCTGCTGCGTCTCGCTCTCCCTCACCTCAATCTCTGGTTTTCAGCCCTCCTTCGCTGCTGTCCATCATGATTAGGGTCAATGCCATCAGCCTTTTCAATAGCAGCAAGGCAGGCTTATTTGTTTCCCCTCCATTGCTCTCTTTGTCTTCCATCCCTTCGTTCTCTGGGCAGTCATGTTTTCACACTCGCAAATAGCTGTCTCTGGGATTTAATGAAAGGACTGGTGATTGAGAAACACAAGCTGCAGACCGCATTGTTGTTTTATGAAGTTTTGTGCCTGATTTCCTTTCAGCTCAAGCTAAGCACATTTCATGTAAATGCAACAAGCTGTGGCATCACTTTAAGCATCATTTACGCCGGTCTTAGTGCCACATCTCTCTTTTATATCTTCATTATTGAATTAATTTAGTGAATAAACCTGGTACACTGGGCATTTTTCCACAATATGCACAAAATATCACAAGTGCCCTATATTGGGACTAATTGGATTGTTTTTGTCATTTTT
>CAIGQV010000001.1:30525000-30545448 GCA_903798115.1 Danio jaintianensis | reverse complement strand
ATATATATATATATATTGACAGATCTGTATATGACTCGATAATGCTATGAGAATTTAGGGGAACTTATTTTGCAATGTGATTTTGCTGTGAGATTTACTCGTATGTGTATTTTCATCTGTTTCTACAGAGAGATAAAGCGAGAAGTGATATGAAGAAAAACTGACAAGAGACAAAAACCTGCCTTCATCCTCCTCCAGCTGAAGTGAAGGTAAACTTGATTCCGGGTGGCAGAACAAATGATGCAATAAAAACATCTGTCTGAGCCGATAAAAGATGCCTTTCAGGAGTGTTCGGAAAGTTTTCAGAACAATTCCAGCCAGTTTAGAGCAGGAAACACTCGTGCCAATTAATGCTGCTTCTGGATGCTGTTCTGTCCACAATCCCCATTACTGCTGTTTTTTTGGACACAGAGGCCCAAACCTCTCGTTAAGGGCAGAAGTGAACAGCCCACAAATGACACGTGTCCAGCGCCAGCAATTAGCAAAGGTGCCGAGGTTTGGATTGTGCAGACGGGACATTGGGCCATTACAATGCAAGGGCCGAAGAGGACCATGTTTGTTAACCTGAAGGTCAAACCTGCCTCACTCCGGCTAGTAAAAGACAGCATTTATAACTCAAATCAGCACCATGGACAGAGCTTTCACTTGCAGAAACGCAGAGAGTTAACTTACGCCAAGTGTAACCTGACTAATTCGGCCAACTGAATCAATTGCAGCATTTTGAAAAAAAGCTACAGTACAATATATGTAGAGTTGAAGTCAAAATGATTCGCCCTCCTGTGATTTTAATTATTTTACCTTTTTCAAATATTTCCCAAATTATGTTTAACAGAGCAAGGAATTTTTCACAGTATTTCCTATAATATTTTTTCTTCTATAATTGGTTAAGGCCACCTAAAAGACCCAGGTTTTTTGCCTTACAAAAGTGTTCTTGGAGCTTTATGGAATAAAAACAATTGCAAAAGATAACTGCAACTGTGAGATAACTCATTTATTAATTTTCCTTCGGATTAGTCCCTTATTTATCAGGGGTCGCCGCAGCGGTATGAACCGCCAACTATTCCAGCATATGTTTTACGCAGCAGATGCCCTTCCAACCACAACTCAGTACTGGGAAACACCCATACACACTCATTCACACACACATTCGTGAGGTTTTAAAAACTAATTTCGAGGGGAGCATGTGATATGATTGTGCACGGCTGGATTCTCATCCGTAATCAGTAATAATCCAATCAGATTGATCCAAGTTTACAGTAAATAGACAGATTTTACCCTACTGCCTTATCTTCGTTTTTGGAAGAATGCCCCCTTCCACCCCATCTCCTCCTTTTCCTCCCTTTTCCAGGAGTAGCTCTTGAGACCTACCTGATCTCGGACCCCCTTTATATGTTTATTGACCAGGCGGGAGCCTTGGGCTCAATTATCTCCGAGCTCCGGGTTCTCTCGTGGGACAGCATGCCAAACCTGCTATTAATGACAAGCATATCTAAGTGGGAACTCTTGAAATATACACTATGGCCAATTTAGTTTATTCGGTTCACCTATAGCGCATGTGTTTGGACTGTGGGGGAAACCAGAGCACCCGGAGGAGACCCACGCCAACACGAGGAAAACATGCAAACTCCACATAGAAATGCCAACTGGCCCAGCCGGGACTCGAACCAGTGACCTTCTTGCTGTGAGGCCACACTGCTAACCACTGAGCCACCGTGCCACCTGTGAGATAGCTGATAATTTGAAATACATTTTTCATATAGTTATAGGTGCTTTAAATTACATTGTATTGTGTTTTAGTGGGGGCAGCATGGTGGTGCAGTGGGTAGCACAATCTCCTCACAGCAAGAAGGTCGCTGGTTTGAGCCCCCACTGGTTTGAGTGTGTGGGTGTTTTCCAGTGTTGGGTTGCGGCTGGAAGGGCATCCGCTGTGTAAAACGTGCTGGATAAGTTGGCGGTTCATTCCGCTGTGGCGACCCCTGATTAATAAAGGGACTAAGCCGAAAAGAAAATGAATGAATGTGTTTTAGTGTTAAAAGAAAAGTCTACTAACTCAACAAATAATGTCCTGCCAGAATATTACAGTCCATTTCAGTTTTTCTACTGATTTTTCTCTTACAATGTAGTTTTATTGCATAATAGCTCCATTGTGTTGTACAAAAGGTCTAATAAGCATAATAACATGCACATACACAAAAACGTTATGCACTTTTTATGCCTTTAAATTGTGTGCATGCAATTAAGTGATGACTTTACAGTTCAATACCACTGAAAAATATGCATCTGACATATGTATACAGTTGAAGTCAGAATTATTAGCCCTCCTGAATTATTAGCCCCCCATATATTTTTTCTCCAATTTCTGTTTAATGGAAAGAAGATTAATTCCAACACATTTCTAAACATAATAGTTTTAACAACTCATTTCTAATAACTGATTTATTTTATCTTTGCCATGATGACAGCACATAATATTTTACTAGATATTTTTCAAGATACTAGTATTCAGCTTAAAGTGACATTTAAAGGCTTAACTAGGTTAATTAGGGTAAAGTTAGGGTAATTAGGCAAGTCACTGTATAAAAGTGGTTTGTTCAGTAGACAATCGAAAACGAATATTGCTCAAGGGGCTAATAATATTGACCTCAAAATGGTTTTAAAAAATTAAAAACTGCTTTTATTCTAGCCGAAATAAAACAAATAAGACTTTCTCCAGAAGAAAAAATATTATAGGAAATACTGTGAAAAATTCCTTGCTCTGTTAAACATCATTTAGAAAATATTTGAAAAAGAAAAAAAATATTCAATGGAGGGCTAATAATTTTGACTTAGTGTATATGTATGAGTGTGTATGGATGTTTCCCAGTACTGGGTTGCAGCTGGAAGGGCATCCGCTGTGTAAAACATATGCTGGATAAATTGGCTAATTGTGGTGACCCCTCATAAATAAGCCAAAGGAAAATTAGTGATTGAGTAAACAATGTAACATGTGTTTAACATATAAACACACACACAGAGACTAAGGGTAGTAGGGAAACATACAGTAATACACACATTAGACGCATACATAATATACATGAGTTTGGCCCAATCCCAATTCTACTCTGTAGCCCTTTCCCTTACCCGTTCACGTGAAGGGGTAGGGAAATATTATAGGAAATACTGTGAAAAATTCCTTGCTCTGTTAAACATTATTTGAGAAATATTTGAAAAAGAAAACATACAGTAATACACACATTAGACACATACATAATATACATGAGTTTGGCCCAATCCCAGTTCTACCCCTTACCCCTTCCCCTTACCTCTACCCCTCATTTTGCACATTCATGTGAAGGGGTAGGGGTGTCCCTATTCTCTTTAGCTTGAAGGCGTAGGACTAAGGGGAAGAGCTAGATAGCCCTTGAAACTGAGATTTTTCAGGACCACACTCAAAACCAAGGGGTATGAATATTTCCCAGAATACACCATCTACAACGGCAGCATGGCAAATTAGTATTTTTTGTCATTATTGCGAATTTTTACAACAAACAAGCATATGTTTTAATACATTCATAACCGCGTTCGTGTCTTACCGTCATGCTTAAAAAAAACCAAAACGCTAAATTTGGCTATCTATAATCCATAATAATAACTCCTGTATAGCAGTCCCACAACATACTTTCACATCTGACACTCGATGACACTCGAATACCCTGTCAGAAAAGTCTAGTGGCAGGGAATGAGCTTTTTACAGTGTCTGGTATAATGCTAATGTTGTTTTCATATAGACCATTTTGATGGATGTAAACAAAAACAATGGTCCCAGCGTATTTCCTGTTTTACATTTCTAATTTCTTTAGCTTCCGAGAATCCAAAAAGAGCCACATATTGATAAATAATGTTGTGACAGCTCTTTTAACATGAAGTTATGATTGAATTGCCTCTTGTTACAGTTGAAAGTTTGTTATGAAAGTTTGATAACAGGCAGGAAATGTTCATAGGCCAATGACATCACCACATTGAAATGGTCTATAGATGAATATGGGCATGGTGTAAATGCACAGTACAGTTTACGATCTTATTGCCACATTATATCGTTATGATAACATGATATATGCCTTCAGTGATTTCCTTAAGATAAATACCAAAAACTAATGCAACTTACTAACTATAATGCTACTTAATAACTACAGCAGTCGCGATCGCGATGACATATGAAGACGTGTGCAGGTGTTGTAGTGGTGCCCCATTTCTTAAATTTTGAAGCCCTTCCCCTTCACACTTTGTTTCAAGTGTGAAGGGGTAGGGGTTCAAAAATAGAATTGGGATTGGGCCTTTATCTACTGTCTCTCAGACTGTCTCTCAGAATAAAAGCATTTTTAATTTTAAATTTTTTTAAACCAATTTCCGTGTTCAATACTTATTTTCCCCGCTGTACATATCAGTTATGGAAACTTCATATAAAGTGGAACTGACTACTTCACTACAAAATGGCTCAAAATTGCTCATCCCCATCCCAAACTATGAACTGAACAGCGAGACACTAAAGCATCACATAGATTCTGCAGGCCTCGCAAAAGACTGTGTGGCTTTTTAACTGAGAAGTAGGACTTTAAAACGTTCTCCATTCGCAGCTGCCACCGTAAAATCTGGCAGAACGTGGACTCTGGCAGCGTTCCCAACATTCACCGACAGCACGCTGCTATGCGGTGACGCGCCGGTTTGTTTCACAGCCGCCTAATCAATTGGAAGGAGGCCCTTTAGAGCGGCGGCTGGCACACCAATACATTCCCCCATTGTGTCGTCTGAGGCCAACACAAATAACACGCGTCACTCGCTGTCTTCAAACGCCAGGGACATTAAACAAATTGTACATTATTGTGAGAGGGCAGCAGGCTTTGTGTTTGTCATCTACAGTAGAGTGTGTGTGCATGTTTGTGTCCATGCTTAAACGCTGCCAGGTGGGAACCCCATTGTGTTTGGCTGACAAGTGGTGTTAATGAAATCACAGACGCCTGTCCGGCACAAATAACAGGAAAAACTGCAGAGAGCGACAGAGACGCAGTGTGTTGAGGCTGATACTAATTTACTGCACACACACACACACACAGAGAGAGAGAGAAAACTAGTCAGAAAAATTATTACAAACCAATGAATGACTGAACAGTTGTGTGTTTTATTCCATTTTATTTTATATTTATTCATTCATTCATTTTCCTTCAGCTTAGTACCTTTATTCATCAGTTTTTTTTTAACTTATTTATTTCATAATTATCAAATTTCAAATATTTTTTTATTTATTTATGTATGTATAGCTGAAGTCTGAATTATTAGCCCTCCTAAATTATCAGCCCTCCCTGTATAATTATTTTTCCCAATTTCTGTTTAACGGAAAGAAGATTTTTCTCCAACACATTTCTAAACATAATAGTTTTAATAACTCATTTCTAATAACTGATTTCTTTTATCTTTGTCATGATGACAGCACATAATATTTGACTAGATATTTTTCAAGATACTAGTATTCAGCTTAAAGTGACATTTAAAGGCTTAACTAGGTTAATTAGGCAAATCATTGTATAACAGTGGTCTCAGCAGGCATAGGACGTCAACATGACGTCAGATTGACGTTGTACCCCAGTGGCATGGGGCGTTGCATTTTAGGTGAAAATGAAAATTGGGTTGACGTCAGAACCCAACGTCAGGCCGATGTCAATGTCCAACGTTAGACAGACGTTGCATTTTGCTTACTTTCAAACATAACCTAAAAGCAACAAAATATCAACGTCTAATGATGTTAAAGCTTGATGTTGTGTGGACGTTACCATTATGACGTCTTTCAGACATTGGATTTTGGTTGCCATACCTGATAAATAAATGTCAGTATGTGACGTCAACCTGACGTCGGTTTAAGATGTTAAGACATTGGATTTTGGTCACTTTCCAACACAACCTAAAATCAACAAAATATCAACGTCATTTCACATCGTTATTGGACGTCAAAATAACATTGTCCTTAGATGCTGGCAACCTAAATCTAACATAATATTAATGTCTTATGATGGTGTGTTTCTGCTGGGGTTTGTTTTGTAGACAATCTAAAAATGTATTGCTTAAGGGGGCTAATAATATTGACCTTAAAATGGTTTTTAAAAAAATTAAAAACTGCTTTTATTCTAACCAAATAAGACTTTCTCCAGAAGGAAAAATATTGTCGGAAATACTGTGAAAAATGTCTTGCTCTGTTAAACATCATTTGGAAAATATTTGAAAAAGAAAAAAAATTAGAGGAGGGAGAATAATGTTGACTTCAACTATATGCGAAATAGCTTTTTGAAATTGAACAAATGTTAGGCAAATTTGATTTTGTCCATGGGCAACTGATTGGAGGATTGTGGGTTTTGATCAAATAAATGCAGCCTTGGTGAATAAAAAAACATGATTCTAGTATTTAGCAGACAACTATTTCCCCAAAGTAATTAAAAGGGATTTTTCTGTGTAAGTCCCACAGTAGCAATCTGAGGTTAAGTGCTTTACTCAACGAACAAATAGTAGGAAAACTGGACTTTCTCACAATAAAACCTGGAACCTTGGATTCACATACTTGGGGCTCTAATTTAATGATCTAAGCACAAAGTCTAAAGCGCAGGGCGCAAAAGCATTAAGGGCGTGTCCGAATCCACTTTTGCTATTTTAAGGACGGAAAAATACGCTTTGCGCCCTGGCGCATGGTCTAACAGGGTTGTGCTTATTCTCTTGATGAGTTATGGGTGTGTTTTGAGCAACGTTCATTAAACCAATCAGAGTCTCATCTCCCATTCCCTTTAAGAGTCAGTTAATGGCGCATTTGCTAATTACATGGCGGACTTTGTGAGTGGATAAACTGAACGCATCATTGAGAAAACAGTTAAACAGACCATCTGCATGAGGATAAAGAATGAGCCTCCTCCGTTTGGCCTCTTTACTTTCTCTTTACTTTACTTTTACTCTTTACTTTACTCCTTTACTTTCAAGGATGAGGAAATGGTGGAAACTCACTCCACTGAAGACATCCATTAGCCTACATATTTAATTTTGTTTAAGCGCAAAGATTTGTTTCAAAACTATTTCTAAATTCAGTTCTAATTTCCAGCAAACGAATAAATGAACAATAATAATGAAGTGTGGTCAAAAAACAACACGTGTTCTATTCTTATGCCCCATATGGTGATGCAGACGTCACCAGAACCCGACAGATGGACAAATGTAAACTAGTTTTTATTAAAACAAATATAAATATGCATATAATAAATGATACTGCTAATAATAATAACATTATACAAATGCAAATTGTCATGAATAAACTGAAAAAGCCCCCCCGAGGTGAAGAATGCATGAAGGCAGTGGTTTTTATATTTATGTAGAAAATAATATTTTTTGTAACATTTTAATCCTTTTATTGTTTTCATATGTAAATATATTTGTGTATTGCTGTACATCCTGTGTGTATTAAGCAATGTGTAAGCGCTTGGACCCGCATAGGCGCATAACTAACGCGCTCTATTTCACTTCCTCAACATAGCAACACCCCAACAATGCGGCTCAACACACCTCTTTTCAAACCAGCACACCCATGAGTCCACAAAGTGGCGCAAATGGATTTTCTATTTAAACAACGTGACGCAAAACTTGAAAATTACTGTTGCGCTGGTCTGAAAGTAGCAACAAATCGTGCCATACACGTCTTGCATCTTATTGCGCCGGGTGTATGATAGGGCCCTAAATCCTTAAAGTTAAAATTGACAACTTTTTTATTAGCAATTTTTTACTAAACTATTTTTAAACCACTTTATCTGTGCACATTTAGTTCTTACATTAATGTGCACTACTAATGTTAAATCAAAATAACAAAATCTCTTCTTTGATTGGTGTTTACTGATACAAGTGCATGTCAATAAACCTGTCAATCACTTGAGATCCTCCAATAGCCAACCATGCAATCAAATCCACGTAGATAAAATCCCACCCAAGATTTATACTCATTGGAAAGAAGTACAATCAGTTACATGTGTGAAAGTGCCTTATCTGCCAACAATAAAAGTGTAGCACACACTACAATTCAGTTCAGAAATGTTTTTAAAAAGTCTACAAACCTCTTCAGTGTTGTTTTTTTCATCCCACACCAGTCCTCATACAATAAGTGCAGCTATTAGGCCTTTCTTAAAATGATTTTCTCACAACTAAAGCCAAACAAGAATATTTAATGTCTGAGCAATGCAACATTTGATTAAAGCCCCTTAAACACAAATCACGAAGAGCACAAGCATCTAATTATTATTTGTTGTTTTTTTCCCTCATGATATTCATAATTCTGAAGTGTATTCTGAAACACACTTTCCACATTTCATCTGAGATTAAGACACTTGGCAATTAACAATCAGTAATCAGTCAAAATGTTACTTCTAACGTAGGATTCTCGGACTATTAATTTAATCACATATCAAAAAAAATCTGTGCCACAGGATGTGAAAGAAGTGAATCAGGAAGCACTTAAAATATTGATTGCCGGAATTAGCCCGCAGGTCAGCCTGGGGCCAGAAACACAACTCGGGGCTCAGAGAGGGCAGCGGCGCGCCATAATGGGGGCCAGGCACTTCCAGACTACACTTGAGTTTGCAATCTGTGATTAGTGGCCACTTCAAAATGCGTGCATGCTCCGAAGCACAATCTCTCTTTCTCTCTCGCTCTCTAGCGCTGGCTAGTAAAATAAAAAGTTTGTGATTGGATAAACAGCGGCAGATTACTGTGCTGGAAAATGAAAACATATGCGCTATTTGCATGTTAATGAGCTGGTGAGGTCTGAGAAATAAATGGCTCTCCAAATGCACAAGCCGATAAACAACAACAGCTCGGGTCGGAATAAATGCACTAAATGACCACGTTTGTTAGAAAGGCCGGACAATATGGCTGAGAGGAGTTTCATGTTTCTGTCATTTTTTACCGTTTTAAATCCATATACGGAAATGTATGCATTTACTTTATGATGACGTTATTGTATTATTCTAAAAATCAAATATAAAATCAGACCAAAAAGACAAATAATGTGTATTTTATGTATATATATATACACATTTCAGTCTAGTTAAAAATGCATATAAGGACATCTGTGAACATTTTTAGGCAACGACCGTAAAGAAAAATATTAAATTCATCCCTTCATTACTACATAGAAGGAAAGATGGATGGAACAATGAATAAATTAATGAAAAAAATGATGGATGGATGGAATAATGGATGAAATGATGGATAGAATGATAGGAGGGATGTATGGATGAATGAATAATACAGTGATGGATGGAGTGATGGATGGACGGACGGATGGATGGATGGAAGAATGGACGATAGAATGATGGATTGATGGATGGAACAATAGATGGATGGATGGATGAAACAATAGTATGAATGCAGGGAAGGATGGATGGATGAATGGAACAATAGGAGGGAGGAATTGATGAATGGAATGATAGATAAATAGAATGATAGATGGATAAGAGTGATGGATGAGTAGATAATAAATTAATGGACCATCAACATGACCATGTTTTCTCAGAGGATGACAAGCTGACAAACATTGCTGTCACTCTGATACAAGTTTTATTTATGGAGAAAATTACGAAGCACTGCAGTGTTTGGGTGTTCTGTGTTTGTCTGAGATCATTTGTGACCAAAATGTGTGTATGCGCTCGCGTGATTCATTCAACTGGGTGCGCAAGCCGCGCACCTCCATTGGAAATAATGAACTTGCGCAAACTCTAGAAAAGACGCGATATGCGAACGCCCGTCATTTGCGTTCTCCAGCAGTTGATCGTCTTGCACAGCCATGGTGGATTCACCTGATTTGTTGACTAATGGGTTGCGGATCCATTCCTTGGCAGTTCGTGGGTCCTTCACTGTCCTTTTCCCCTTAGCAAAGAAACTTTCCAAAGACCTCTGTTTCTTACTTATTTTGCTGCTTGTGGGTTAAATTTGGGCGCTCAAGTGACCGGGATGTAAGCGAGGAAATACGGTATAATAAAAGATCATTCAGACTCAGATAATAAATAAAGCGGAAATAATGATTTCTTGTGCGGCCCGGTACCAATTGATCCATGGACCGGTACTGGCTAGTGAGATCACAAGCGCTTCAGGTTACATGCATTCGCCATGCGCACACACCCCGCGCAGCAACGGGGCGTGGCCAGAGGCGCTGTAATATTACAGCAGAGAAAGCTAAAATGCTGTCCAAACGCTGCTATTTCCACAGAGTTTCTGTATTTGGGCTTCCAAAGGACATGACACAAAGAGAGAAGTGCTTACAATTCAATTTTAATTATGTTCCAGAGAATTATAAAAATATATAGGCGCTAGCATTTGACAAAGGAGAACTTCCAGAATCTCTCTCTGTTTTCGGCTAAAACTCCTCCAACCGACGAAGATGTAGATTGTGAGTCACAACCTGTAAGTATTTTTATTTGTAAAAATTGATCTATTACATGCACAGTTTCTAGCGTTAACGGTATGTTGTAGCGAGGACATAAACAAGGATGTAAACAACAGGAAATGCTGTTTGGCACCGCTAACAATTTAGCTACAAATTCATATTTATCAGTCAAACCGCTGTAAACACCCACAATCTTCACCAACTCTGCAGTGTCTCTCTATGCGGACACTTTCAGTGTCTCTCTATGCGTCCACTTTCCGTGCGTTCTACATTTCTAATAACAAACTCGCAAAAGATATGTGAACATTTCATATTACTTACACATGCTTATTCCGAATACATGTGAAAGACACTTGTCAGATTTTATTTTGGAGAGCAGGCGTGAGGTTCAGCTGTGTGCTCTTCATTTTCTGTCTGATTCAACTGATACGGCTAACAGCTACTGCGCAAAAAGCGTGTGCTTGTAGGAGCGTGACGTGGACCCAATCCTTGAATCACAGCACATTATGTTAGCTGACCAATCAGAGCCTGAGGGCGGGCCTTTCAAAGGAACTAGGAAATATGACAGTCGTTTTCATGTTAGCTGAGTAGCTGTATATAATCAAAGTAAGATATATGAAAAATACCGTGATTTTTTTTTTTTTTCCAAATGAAGCATTTAGTTTCAACCCTAATGAAACACACCTGATCAAACTAATTGAGTCCTTCAGGCTTGTTTGAAATGTACAGGTAAGTGAGTTGGAGCAGGGTTGGAACTAAACTGTGCAGAGCTGCGGCCCTCCAGGAGCTGGAATTGACACCTGTGACTTAAAATGAGACAAATATGACCATTAATGTGACATTCATTGTTGTAGTTTACCTGTAGTAATGCACATCTATATAGACAAACTTTGTCAACGCTTCATGTCTCCAATCATTCTGAGAATATCACGCGTCAATAAGCCATGCGTAAAATTAATGCACGAGGCGGGTGTGCATCGGGAAATGCTGTTCAATTAAACGCAAGCGAACGAATGAGCGCCGTCCAATGCAACAGAGAATACGGGAATACGCGTACACAGAGTGACACTAATTCGGCAGCGCTTCATGCTATACAATTTAGTTAATGCCTTTTCTCCTGCTCTTTAAAACAGTCGCGCATTCAAACGTGCCAGCATAATCTCTATGACAGAAGTCATTAATTATGGTCGTCAGACGATCCTTGTTTCTTCACAACATCTCTGATTAAAATTTCACACTTTGCGATGATGTGCGATGGAGCCAGTAGCTGTGAAATTTCCCAACGCAGTCAATGAGCTTCACTTTGGTATCCTTCAGAGATTCATCAAGCAGAAGAAAAAAAGCGATGACTTACGGCCCGCCACAGTCAAATCAAAGCCCTTAAGTGCTTGAGGAAAAAAAAAAAAAAGCTTTATTTACATGCAAATGGTAATATATCCGGAGTTTGTGTTCATTAAAATATTGTGCAAATGAGGGAACAACAAAGCAATAACTTCTCTTCTTATTCATGGGTTCAGATTTCATATTTGGGAAGTTTAATTAAGCAATAGATTACGTTCTGAAGGGAACGTCGGACCTAATGAATCCCGTGAGACGGCCGATAAACACGGCAATAGTATCAAAGCATCCGTCTCTTTAATGGATGGCTAAATTAGGGATGTAAATGCTCTTGGGTGCTTCTTTGCATTGCTCGTGGGAATGTTTACTAGATAAAGATGACACTTACATAACCTGCATTATACCGGCCTTCTTTCTTTATTTAACCGTTTGTTTTGAACTATTTTTGGTTTGCTAATGAAGGACAAGGACAAATGACATGAGTTTTGCCTTCTTTCTATATGTCATTTAATGAGAAAGGATGTTGGCTAAATATGTTAAAGAAACTTTGCAAAGCCGGTTTTATCTCTCATCGCTCAACTGCGCTGTTTTTTTCTGTGTACATGTTTCTAAAGTTTTTAAAGCAAACTAATGCATACCCTTGTGAAAAGGAAGTACACTTTTTATGCACTTTACTGGTTATGGAAATAATGTACCTAAGTGGAAACTGAATGCAATGTAAATTACAGTATGAATTGATCTTGGATGCAATTAGTTGAACTTAAGCCTCATAATGCGTTCGGAATATGAATAGACTTTTTAAGCATTTGGACCTTGAAGACGTCTTAACTTTTTCATCTAAAAACCACACCGTGGGTCTTATCAGCAACTTTGCATCATTTTAAATTGATTGGTGGATGTGGAATGCGACCTTGTTTTTTTTTTTTTTTTTTACCCATGTCTTTACTGCATATTACTTGTAGTTTTGTGTTCATCCATCACGTTCTGATTGAATCGGAGCATTCTCGTTTACCCTCTGCTCATAAAACTTACAATCCAGATTAATACAAAGGATACACTCTAAAAACGGCTGGGTTAAAAACAACCCAATTTGGGTTGTTTTGGTAACCCAGCGTTGGGTTAAAAAAGGGACGAACCCAACGCTGGGTTACTTTGACCCAACAAGTTGGGTTGCACGTTTAACCCAGCATGCTGGGTTGTGATTTTTAACCCAACTTTTAGTTAAAAATGACTACACTGCTGGGTTGAATGTAACCCAAAATGGGTCAAAAATTTAAATCTAGAAACTGGTGATTAAAATGACTCAAATAAAAATAATTCTACAGCAATACATACTTCAGTAATGGAATTTTATTTATGACAAAACATATAAAACATGTGTCCATATGAAAAGACATTTTTCCCATCTCCACCTCAGCATTAACCCTTTGACTGCCCGCTCTACCAAATGGTTGACGATGTTTTGACTGTTTTAAATAATGGTTTACACACACAGTATTGTTGGTTTTCAAGAAAATCAAACAAACATAATCCTGTTGCACTACTACACTTGATTTTGGCTTTATTGTAAAAAAACTAACAAAAAAAAAAAACAAGACAGCATGTTAAATGAGAATCTGAAATATTTTATGGCATACTTCAAAAAATAAAGATGATTTGGTGTTCAAAAAGGTTTTATTTTGAATATTTTTTAAATAAATTGGTCTTACACTTCATATTTCCAGATTTTTCATAGTATATTTATTAATTCCGGTACTTTTACCATAAACCAACATATCAACCATTTGGTAGAGGTTGATATTTTAGAAACTATGGGATGTGTTAAAAAATGCATTGTGTTAACTAGCGACATTCGGAGTTAAGAAATGCAATCCAATTTTTTTTTCTTGGTGGGGTTGTTAAAGGGTTAAGACAATTTCTATGAAAATTTATCAAACTGTATCACAGAAAAACTGTAACTAAAGTCAATAACAATGCATCAGACTGAAGTCAGACAAATGAACTTAAAAAAATGCATATTTGAAATATGCCTTTCAAACTTTTCATAACATTTACACCATGCATAAATCAGGAATCATCAGTAAGAATCAATTGCAATGCAATTGCAGAGTAGAGGAAAAATAAAAGTATGTAGAAGTAATAATGAAAAAGCATCTAAATGACTGAAGTCAGAAAGATTGACTTCAAAATACAAATTTGTGCACAAACATCAACATATCCTCACATATATAAATCATCAATAATAATGTAATAATCATCAGTAATACTGAAAAGGCATCAAACTGACTGAAAAAACAAAAAAACAAAACAAAAAAACTAAGAAAATACAAATTTGTTATATTATTTAATTTTTTTAAAACCATTTTAAGGTCAATATTATTAGCCCCTTTAAGCTATATATTTTTTCGATAGTCTACAGAACAAACCACCATTATAAAATAACTTGCCTAATTACCCTATCCTGCCTAGTTCACCTAATTAACCTAGTTAAGCCTTTAAATGTCACTTTAAGCTGAATACTAGTATCTTGAAGAATACCTAGTAAAATATTATGTGCTGTCATCATGGCAAAGAGAAAAGAAATCAGTTATTAGAAATGAGTTATTAAAACTATTATGTTTAGAAATGTGCTGAAAGAAAATCTTCTCTCCGTTAAACAGAAATTGGGGAAAAAAATAAACAGGGGGGCTAATAATTCTGACTTTAACTGTATTTAGAAGTAAAGGTGTACAAGTTGAAGTACACAGAATCCAAGATAGCGGTGAGGTCACAGTATTAATAATTACTGTTTGTCAGCAAAAATTAATGCTCGCAGAAGTCTTACTGCCAGTGTCTCCTCCCGAGGAAGTCCATACACCACAGTCTGTAGAAATTGCCACACCAGGGAACACTGCTTGGGGTAGTTCACACCAAAGATGTAGAATGCTTTAAAGCAAACGTCCACTGCAGCAAGTAATGTACTTTGCCATTTATTATAGCAAAGGCTTGAAAGCAGTGGCGGTCTCCAAGCATGAGCACATAAGGAAATTCAATGGACTCTTTTGAACGAAGGTACTCAGCCATATTGATCCCAATCTGAAAAAATAAATAAAATTCATTAAGATTCATTAAGAACTCAAAAGTGTAAAAGTTAAATATCTTTAGAGTTACCTTTAGAACACCTAAAATACCTTTAGGAGCTATTAAGACCATAACACACCAAGCTATCAGCCAGTCATTGGCATTAGTTAACCACTGACCATGGCACTATGCTGCAACATTTTGGCCCAGGTGCAATGACTCAATGCAACAACAGGGTTGGCTTTTTTTTTTTTTATAATGTCAGCATAATTAAAGGAGAAATCCACTTCCAGAATGACAACTTACAGATTATGTACACCCCTCCCAAATGTTCATGTCTTTTAAAAATTATGTTTTCTGAGGAAAGCATTGCAGCATTTTTCCTATTCATATAATGGACTGATATGCTGCCCCGAGTTTTAACTTCCAAAATGCAGTTTAAATTCTGCTTCAAACGATCACAAATGCGGTTGTAAACGATCCCAGACGAGAAAGAAGGGTCTTATCTAGCGCAAGGGTCTAATCTTTTTTTTTTTTCATTAAAAAAATACAATTTAAATACTTTTTAATGTCAAACGCTCATCTTGTCTTGCTCTGCCTTCTCTGACCTGTGTGTATTCTAGCTCAAGACAGTTAGGGTATGTTGAACACTCTGACTGTATTTTACACAGTTCAGGGAGAGTAAGGCAAGATGAGCATTTGAAATTATTAAGTATTTCAATAGTATTTTCTTAATAAAAATAGATAAGACCCTTCTGAAAGATGCTGAAATGTTTTCCTAAAAAACCCCCAAAACAAACAATTTCTTTACGACTGAAAAAGAAAGACATGAACATCTTGGGTGACAAGGGGGTGAGTACATTATGTGTGAATCTTTTTGTTGGAAGTGGACTTCTCCTTTAATGAAAATGCATAACTGGTACCCAGTGCTTTCTCAATTCATTTTAACTCTACAGGCCATATTGAGTTTGTTGCATTCACTATCAATATAAAGCTGCTTTGACAATTTGTATCGTATAAAATGCTATAGAAAGGAAAGTGACTTGACTTTGAGCCAAGGATTTAAAGACTGAAAACATTTGATCACTTCGCTTTAAAAAAACATGCAGTGCAACAGACTTCATAATTACAACAGTGTCTTATGATTCTTTAAGTGGACAAAGCCATATTTGCATTTTAGTTTGAATGATGCTTTGTCAGGTGACAACTAAGAAAAAAAGCATTTCCTTCTATGTGTGTGCTGCTGTGAGAGGCATCTTACCACTAAAAATTTGCAAAATATAAACCATAGCTGTGAACAAATCACTCCCTACTTACTGAAATTTATTTGTCAATAAATAAATTATATTTACATGATTTTTTTTTTTATGTTTCTGTTAAACAGATGCAAAATTAAAGTTTACATTTGTATTTTATAATAACAAACATTCATTCGTTCATTCATTTTCTTTTCGGCTTAGTCCCTTTATTAATCAGCGGTCACCACAGCTGAATGAACCGCCAACTTATCCAGCATGTTTTATGCAGCAGATGCCCTTCCAGCTGCAACCCATCACCAGGAAACACCCATACACCCTCATTCACACATGCACACACACACACACACACACTGCGGACAATTTAGCTTACCCAATTCACCTATAGCGCATGTCTTTGGACTGTGGGGGAAACCGAAGCACCCGGAGGAAACCCACGCGAACACGAGGAGAACATGCAAACTCCACACAAATGCCAACTGACCCAGCCGAGGCTCGAACCAGCGACCTTCTTGCTGTGAGGCGACAGCACTACCCACAGCGCCACCGCTCTGCCCTAATAACAAACATAAAAACAACCTTTTCATTATTAATAAAATAACTGTAGGAAAAGCATTATGCATTAAATGCATCAAAAAACTTCGAATTGAATAGTTACCCTCTGAATTATAATCAAATTGACCTAAAGACGAGAGTTCGCTCCTGTGCTAAAAATAAAACAAGAGAAAGCCACTGGTTGCATGAACAGCAGATTTAAAAAATTAACCAGTCAAAGGCAAATTGGCATTTGTTTTTAATCTCTCAGTTTAAAGTGTTGAAGTGGCTAATGATTACTAGGGCTGACCCCTAATAACTGACTAACCATTAGTCGACCAAAATTTTATTAGCTGCAGAAAAAAAAAAATCCACATTGGCGAAGTCACGCAGATTGTTAACAGCTGATCTATGCAGTAGTAGCTACATCAGGCAGGATATCCAAATGCTTTCATCGACCTCAAATAAGCTATGGCTTATCATCTGAAATATAGTAGCAACTTTACACTACATTAACAACAATAACAACAAAAGACTGCACTTTTGTAAATAATGAAAGTAAAAGGTTGTGCTTTCTGCGGTCTCAGTCTTTAGACAAGGGCAGCCATAATGATTACAATGAGCCAAGTAAAATATTACTGCATACCTTCAAATGTGGGCATTAACTCTTCAAGATTCCATCCTTTTAGTTTGGTTTTCACCTTTTCATCCATCTGAAATAGAATAACAGATAAAAGCATTTTAGCAAAATTAAGTAAAAAAGATAACGTTAGCCAAAAGTCACTTAATCACAAAAAACTCCTAAATGATCATAATTATCCTGGGTGTGTCACATAAAATGGTGGTCAAACTTTTTTGGCGGTTGGATTTAGCCTTAGCTCAGACATTCCCGTCTGCATCAAACTAACCATAAGTACAGGATTAATTAAAGATAGATCAAATCACGTCTAGAATGTAAAATGCTCATAGTAAATTAAAAACATTTTCTATTCAATGTACAGCTAAACAAAATGTACAAGCAGAGCAGGAAATTTATTAAGTATGTTCTGATCAAAAAAATAATAAAAAATCAACAACGTTAGAGAAGCTGAATGTAACACTCTTATGCATCAAAGTATTGTTACAAAAATGACCTGAAAAAAAAATCAATGAACAAATTTAATTAATACAAGAGTAAAAATACTACTTACTGTTTTACAGTTTACACCTCAGAAAGATCACAAATCACAGTACTTGCTGCCATTACCTACATAGAAAAATCTGTCATTCAAAAGGTATTTTATTACAATAAAAAGCTCCTAAATGATCCTTATTATCCTTGGTGTGGTGCTTATAAAATGGCCATCGAACATGCTTAACGTTAGTTTCAAGCATTCTTTAGCCTGAGCTAAGCTCAGACATTCCCGCCTGCATCAAACCACTTGTCGGATTGAAGAAATTACATGTTCATAGTAAATTAACTTCGTTTGCTGTCGAATGTACAACTAAGTTAAACGAAATGTAACTTACCTTACAAGCAGAGCGGGAAGTTTTTGTGTATGTGCTGACCAAATACCATCAAATTAGTCAAGTAAACTCTGCTGTGTCAAAACCGTATCTAACACAGTAGACTTAACGTATACAAAAGTAATATTTAAAAAAATTACCTTATCCTTTCCAAGCTCCTTCCGTTGACTCATTCCGATGTCACGCGCGCTTTCCCGTCCACTGAGCAAGAGGTCGGCCGTGAGGCGAACCACGGCCGTCGCTTAGTTGTTAGGTTAAAAAATTGCGTATATATACATTATACTGTAAAGTAAATGTGTTATTTCTTATGAAAATTGTTAAATACACACTGAATAACTTACGTTTCAGACAGAATTTCACTCGCTTCCCTCTAAAGACGGCTCAAAGAAAATGGCGGTTTCTCACGTTGATGTCCCTGGATGTTGACGTGACGTGCGTGCTCTTTCACGTCCGCGTTCCCAACCCAGCACTGCTGGGTTACATGTCAAGACCGATTTTCAACCCAAATTGGGTTAAATCAACCCAACTTTGTTACCCAGCAGTCTCAACCCAGCATTTTGGTTAAAAAATCAACCCAGCGTTTTTTAGAGTGTATGAAGTTGATTCCCTTCGTAAATAATGCATCTTTTTAAACCCCAGGCCTGATGAATGTGAAGATCTAGCTTTCCATCTTCATTTTTTTATCTTCTGTTTCCGTCTCAGAAGTACACTAAATTGCACATTGAGTACAAATGATGCACTTGATGCACTTCCCTTTTTAAAGGCTAAGAATATATAAAACTGTTATCCATAATATGTCAATAAGAACATAAAATATGTATAATTTATATTTAAAAATATTATTGTATGCAAATGTGAACTTTAAGCATAAAATCAATTGAAGTATTTCTTCACCCAAAACCTTTGTTCATCATTAGAACACAAATTAAGATATTTTAGAGGAAATCTGAACGCTCCTTCATTCTCCTTAGACAGCAAAGATCTCAAGAATCCAGAAAAGGATCAAATGTTGGTGGCTAAACCAGGGCTATTCAAATTTCTGACATCAATAGAGTCCAAAAATTAGACCTGGTATTACGTGATTCACCCTAATTGTTTGTTCCTCTGGCACTGGTCTTTTGAGGTAATGTTCAACTCATTCCTGATGGCAAAACTGCCCAAAATGACAACGACCTCATTTTTAGGGCATTCAAGTGGTTGTCGTCTGAGATGAGAATCATTTAATATATGTCTGATGGGACATACTCAGGCCCGTAACCAGCCTGGTGAAAAGGGTGGTTCTTTTCTTCCTCAAAAAGTGGACATTTTTGCAGTTATTCACCTTATGTTCTATTTAATTATGAAGTTTAAATACTGCATGTTAGTGACATTTTAAGCACTATTTTTAGCTGGATTAGCTTGTCAGATGGTCATCATAACCACACCTTTTGAGGTACCAAAAAACATTTGCTAAACATATAGAATAAAGAAATATGAAGAAAAATAATACTTATTTTTAAATACAAATTTATTACATCATATATCATTAGAAGAAAAGGAGTTAAAGTTTTAAATGAAAAAAAAAACTGTAGCCTATTGTCATTTATTGGGCAAATAGCCAATAACTGGCCAGCACATTCAACTTTCCTCAGTCAGAATTTGGCCATCTGAATAATAAAAATTTAAAACGTAATAATATTAATAATGTAGAGCTTGACGATTTTTCTAGTCTCTTTTGTAAAAAAAAAGTACATTTTGAAAGTTCATGGATAACAAAAATAGCCTAATTAGTATTAAAATTCACTTTAATATGGGCCGCTTTTGGTGCTTCAAACCTTTTTATTGGTATTTTTTTCTTTCAAGATTAAGCTCCAAGATTCAGAATAAAAGTTGGGCTACTTGTAGTGAAAGATGACTTCACTTTCGTCAGATTGTATGTTTTCTTGCCTAGCTGCATGTTGGATTCATTGGAAGCTTTCTTTGAGTTATTTTCACAATTTATGATGGCATAGCAGTCAAAATAAGACAAATGAGCTCATGTATGGGGCAAATTCTGGACCTTTTATCAGTGTGGGGTGCGTCTTTCGAACTACCCGAACCCCCCCTGGCTACGGGCCTGATACTGTATCTTATACAGTATACTTTGTATAACTTTACTTTATATAACTATAAAGTAAATAACTATACTTTACTATATTACAAAACCATAGAACATTTGTTTTCAAGTGTAGTTGGTTTGTTTAAAAGTAGAGATTTCAAGCTTTACATAGACATTTTTCTCATGTCTGTGAGGCAAGTATTCACTGAGATTCCAGTGTGTTTGTCGACCACAGATAT
>CAIGQV010000001.1:30490454-30522722 GCA_903798115.1 Danio jaintianensis | reverse complement strand
AATTAACTTTTTTTAATTAAAATATTAAACTGTAAAAAAAAATTTTTTTGACATTATGATCTCAAATTTGATAAACTATACATGTATATATACAGATAGTAAAAGAAAATGTAAACATTAATATAACTTATCTAGTTCTAGTCATAGTTTATAGTCAGTGTAATATGTCAGTCGAATGAATATATATTCTAAATAATCATCATTATAATGTAAGAATTATACCAGAAGAACCATTCAAATTCACACATATTACTCACATATATTTACATCATGATATATAAGTCTCTCTCTCTCTCTCTCTCTCTTTTATATATATATATCATTATTATAATATTCTATATGTTAAACATATTTTTAGATAACAAACACAACAGTAAATAAAAAAAAATGTACAACCTAGTTCAGTCTTGTTAAAATGTTAATACATATTTTAGTTTTATATATCTGTATGTATCCCAATCTCACAATTGTTGATTCAACGAACCAAGTTTGCATCATGCCGAGGCTTTGCTCACACGTAGCGTTCACTTATTAGGAATCGTGACTGTAAGGATTCAGCCTTAGTAGGCAACAGACAGCAAGGCAGCTCACTAGGATCAGCAATACTGTGCAAGTTTTGCGAGTCAAGCCGTTAAAAGGGGGCATATGTTTGTCTGATCGAGGATGACAGCTTGTTTTTCTCTATGATAGCATGTGCCGCTGTACAGTATTCAGAAGAAGGAAGTCAAGCAATCTATTCTTTACCTGCTGAGGCCTCGCAACCAGACAGTCAAAACACACACACACACACAATCATCCACACAAAATACGTTCCCCAAGCCAGATACAAGCACATTGATTATTGTATCTACAGTTGCAGTCAGAATTAGTAGCCCTCCCCATATTTTACCCCAATTTCTGTTTAAAGATAAGATTTTTTCAACACATTTCTAAACATAATAGATTTATTAATTCATTTCTTTGCCACGATGACAGTACATAATATTTGTACTGAGATATTTTTCAAGATACTAGTATTCACCTTAAAGTGAAATTTAAAGGCTTAACTAAGTTAATTAGGTTAACTAGGCAAGTCATGGTAATTAGGCAAGTCATCATATAATGACGGTTTGTTCTGTCGACAATCAAAGGAAAATATTGCTTAAGAGTGCTAATAATATTGACCTTAATATGGTTTAAAAAAAATTAAAACTGCTCGAAATAAAATAAATAAGACTTTCTCCACAAGAAAAAACATTTTAGGAAATACTGTGAAAAATTCCTTGCTCTGTTAATCATCGTTTGGGAAATTTATTTTAAAAAAAGAAACAAAAATTCACAGGAGGGGCTAATAATTGTGCCTTCAACTGTATACGCCGTTTCTGTTTTCTTGATATGAAGTAAACAGAGCGTCTGACAGTAGCGTCGTCTTCTGAGTTTCATTTGCGCCATGGCCTTTCCGCCGACCTCTTCCCTCATCTAATTTCCCCCATCACATTCAGATCAGACGGCCAGCGGTCAGCCTCATTAGGGCCAATGTTTTAAATCACCTCTCGCCCAGCCTGGGCCCCGTCTTTCCTGGATCATCAGCATTTAAATTTGGCTCCTGTGATTGCGGTTGCAGGTGGTAATACATTAAGGGACTGAGGCGTTTGGCTGCGCCGAGCTGAAAGCACCTTTTCCTATTTGCGTTAAGTTCGCCAGTGCATTCTCAGGCATGTCGCCTCCTAATTAGGCCGCTAGTTTCAACTGTTGTCATATTCAGCCGGGGCAATTTGATCTGTGTTGTACAACTTGACGATTCTATATCACAACAACGTGTTATCTATATGTATAAGATGATGAACTAGTAAATTATGTCACAGGCTCAGGGAATTTCAAGGAGAGACGCTTCTTTATTCAGTTCGGGAGAGTGGTATGGTTCATTTTAAGATATACGGGCTCCAGAGCCAACAGGGGACTACTCTAAACCCACACTTCAGACTAGGAAAAACAGACATTCAATTTAAAGCATTGGAGTCAAAATGGGGAACGAGATATTAACACTGCTCAAGTCATATAATCAGATGAAAACAAAAATAAAGTGCATTTCAAGAAATCTCATATTGATCAATGTCTAATGGAGTGGTTTTCAGAAGAATTCATTTATAATTGACAAGCACAAACATGCCTTTTTCTACAGCATTTAAAAGTAATTTTTTCTCAATTTAAAGTATAACTTAAATTTAAAGTATAGAACTTAAATTTCACGCTTGTTGGCATAGGCAAGATTATATGTGAATAATGCCTTAAGTAGGTCTTCTGAACAAAGAAACAGCACTACTACTAAAATGTAATGAAATATGTTAAAAATCGTCCATAAATTCAAGTGCTGTGAGTGTAAAAAATTGTCTATAGCTTCACAAAAAAAAACATTTTGTGTTTAAAATTGTAATTTCATGAATGTTTCGCCAATCGTCATTACATATTATAGACCCGCATCTGTATATCTAACATTGATGGATCTCAAACTGCAGCAGTAGCATAAAACTCTTGCTATTTTAATAAGTTACAAAAAAAATACACTTTTGGAAAACAGTACTGTAATAAAGTTTGATAGCTCCCTGGCCATTGGGAAGGCTGAGAACCGATGAACTTTAAATAATGAAAATAAACATAAGAACCAACAAAGTGCTTAGTCCTGGTCCTCTCTCGTCTTCCACTGCTGTCTCTGCTCCTTTTAAATTTCCAGAGCTCATCTGTGAGACTTGAGACAGGTGGGCACACAGGTGACAGTCGTTAACACTAATGCTACCAGCCTCGTTCCACTCTCACAGCTCTCAGCCCCGCCCTACTACTAGCTACAAATACAAAACAACAAACCTTTATCATCACTGAGTACATTTACATGGACGCCAATACTCTGATTTTAATACGATTGGATGCACACACGGCAGGCGTTTGACGACAATCAAATGAGAATGGCTTAAAGCAAGAGAGCACATTTTTGGTGTGAGTCGGAAACAGGTGACCTGTTGCTTGAAAATTTGTATCTGCCATCGTCTGTTTGCACGCATAGTGTGAACAATTTACTTCAGTTGAACTTTTTGCTAAATTAAAAATGAAATGCCCAAAATTACATATGGTGACATGACGAACACTAACTATTGTTGCGTGAAGCACCGGAGGAATCTAGCAACGAATGGTGACGTTAATCGAACTATGTACTATAACATGTAAAACGAGAGCATGAAAGAAACATTCAAAAAGCAACTCATGTAAACGCCTTAATCATATTTTTGTCTTATTCAGATTAAGGCAAATAATTAAATTACTGATGTCCATGTAAACATAGTCAGTGTCTTCATCATTGCAAACTTCTCCAGTCCATTCAGCATCTGGCCAATGATTGACCATCTGAGCTACTGTATATTCTCAAAATCATTTCCAGTCTCTTAAAAATCAACATTTTAATCGCTGACAAGTAATTTGCCATATCCACCATCAGTGGCAGTGGCACTTTTATTCATTTTCTTTTTGGCTTAGTCCCTTTATTCATCAGGGGTCGCCACAGCGTAATGAACTACTTTAAAATTAATTTAAGGGTTGACACGATGGCTCAGTGGTTAGCACTGTCGCCTTACAGCAAGAAGGTTGCTGGTTCGAGTCCCAGCTGCGTCAGTTGGCATTTCTGTGTGGAGTTTGCATGTTCTCCCCGTGTTGCCGTGGGTTTCCTCCGGGTGCTCTGGTTTCCCCCACAGTCCAAAGACATGCGCTATAGGTAAATCGAATAAACTAAATTGGCCGTAGTGTATGTGTGTGAATGAGAGTGTATGGGTGTTTCCCAGTACTGGGTTGCAGCTGGAAGGGCATCTGCTGTGTAAAACATATGCTGGATAAGTTGGCGATTCATTTCGCTGTGGCGACCCCTGATGAATAAAGAGACTAAGCTGAAGGAAAATGAATGAATGAAATAAATTGAAGAAAGCTAAAGTTGATGTCTAACATTAAACATGTTGGGTTGCTGAGGACCCAAGTCTATTTCAGTCGTTCTACTTCAAATGTTCAAATTTAATTTGACGATACTTGCTTTTTTGTAATTACTTTTTTGAAATGTACTAAATTTCTAAATTTCTGAGTACTTCTGAGTATTTTTTTTCTTCACCAATTCTTTCTACCTGATCTTCAGCACACTTCACAGCCGCCACTGTAATCTAAACGTCTGTGTTTACAGCGACAAATGGCTGTCCATTTTTCTTCAGAAAACATGTCACACGTTTCCCCCCAAATCGACTCCAAGTGCGGATAAAAAAAGTCGCCTGGCATCCAGCCGAGGGAAAATCTGCTCGAAATGACACCAATCAGTGTGTGTGAGTGTCGGAATCCACAGTCTTAGTGGAAAGAGAGAGTCTTTGTCCAGTAGAGCTCAATCTGGCCGTTCCCGAGGGTCTCTGAGGATTGTAATCCAGCATCGAGTGACAGTGACACTTATATGTTATTGCGTACAGTGATCGCTCTGTTCAGGCCATTTCGAACTTTGCTGATGACACTCTTTTTTTTATAACTGTGATATTTATTGTAAGTCAAACATCACATAATAATTGTGTATCAGACACTGCCACCTTAAGGAATAAACATGTAGTGCACTTATTAAGTCATAATTAGATATACTTACACTATTACAATCCTCGGGTCGCTAGTGACCCTGTACATTTTTTTAAAAATAATTAGAAAACAAATATTCTAGTATATATATTTTTGTTATATTGTTTAAAATGAATAGATTGAGGAATACTAAGGTTTAAAAAAAATAAGGTCAACGAATGATGTCCTGAGTTTGTGATGCGTATAAGGGTTAACTTAATAATTGGAGTCTGTTTTAAAGGAAAATACTACTGTACTTCAGTCTTTCTACTTCACATTTAATTTGATAATACTTGCTGTTTCTACACAACTTCTTTTAACTTTTTTTTTTTTAAGCACACTTCACAGCCACCACTGTAATCTAAACAACACAGGCTCATTGTGAAAACGTACCCCCGTATACATTTCTGGAGAGTGCGAATTATGTAGCCAGAGCTACGTATGGCTGCATTTTGTCTTTAAAACGAATGCTACGGGGTGCAGCGGCGTCTGTTTCTTTTTTTTTTTCTTGCTACCAGCTGACCGCTTACCTCCTTGTGGACGGATTTTCTGCTGTTACCAGTTTGCCCAGTGGCTCGCCACGTATGTCAGCGGACTTGAGACGCAGAGAGGAGTTCGAGTCCGGTGAAGAACAGTTACAGAAAGAAGGTAAAACAAAAACAAAAGGCAAAAATTAAAATAAACAAGTGAATAACAGGGCGGCGCAGTGGGTAGTGCTGTCGCCTCACAGCAAGAAGGTCGCTGGTTCGACATAAATGGTTGGCATTTCTGTGTGGAGTTTGCATGTTCTCCCCGTGTTGGTGTGGGTTTCCTCCGGGTGCTCCGGTTTCCCCCAAAGACATGCACTATAGGTGAATTAGGTAGGCTAAATTGTCCATGGTGTATGTGTGTGAATGAGAGTGTATGGGTGTTTCCCAGTGATGGGTTGCAGCTGGAAGGGCATCTGCTGCGTAAAACATATGCTGGATAAGTTGGCGGTTCATTCCGCTTTGGCGACCCCTGATTAATAAAGGGACTAAGCTGAAAAGAAAATGAATGAATGAATGAGTGAATAAAAGTAAATAACAGGGTGAGAACGTGGTAAGATCTGAAAACGTGGTAATAATCAGACGGTCGTGAGGGCTTTTCTTTTTTTGGATTGCTTTTGAAAACGCTGTCAGTTGAGTTTAGGGAAGACAGTGGGTGGGTCATTCGGTGCTTTTGAAAACACTATCAGTTGGGTTTAGGGAAGGGGGTGGGTGGGGGGATTGGTAAGTCAGTCAGTCAGTCAACAGCGGCCTCTGGTGGATTTACACGAGAAGAGCAGGCGTGAATGGCACTCGCAAGAGAAATTTGAGAACTGAAAAAGTGTACACAGCGGCCTCTGTACCAAAAACTGTACCTCCTGGGATGTATTTTGTGCTGTCCAGAAATGTATGCAGGGGTACGTATCAATAATGAGCCTGGGTTGAATCTAAACGTCTGTGTTTACAGAATGGCTGTCCAGTGTCAGAATCCACAGTCTTAGTGGAAAGAGAGTCTTTGTCCAGTAGAGCTCAATCTGGCCATTCACGAGGCTCTCTGAGGATTATAATCCACCATTGAGTGACAGACATATATATGTTATAGTATATTGTATGTAGTCCACTTGTAGAGTAATCTGAAAGACTTACACTATTACATACCTCGGGGTCGCTAGTGACCCTGTACGCTTTTTAGAATCAATAAGAAAACAAATATTCATTAATATGTTTTATTGTTATGTTGTTTAAAATGAATAGTTTGATGAATACTAAGAAATAAAAGAAAAAATCATTGAGGGCAGCGCGTTATGTTTGTGTGACTTATGGAGTGTCTGTTTTATAAGAAAATACTACTTCAGTCTTTCTACTTAATTTGAAGATACTTGCTTTTTCTTTATAATTAAAAACAGTTTCTTCATCACTTCTTTAACCTGTTCTTCAGCACACTTCATCTGTGTTTACAGTGACAAATGGCTGTCTATTTTTCTTCAGAAAACATCACAGAAAATGTCGAACGTTTCTCCTAAATCGACTCCAAGTGCGGATAAAAAAAAGTTGCCTGACATCCAGCCAAGGGAAAATCCGCTCGAAATGACACCAATCAGTGTGTGTGAGTGTCAGAATCCACAGTATTAGTGAAAAGAGAGAGTCTTTGTCCAGTAGAGCTCAATCTGGCCGTTCTCCCGAGGCTCTCTGAGGTGGGGGAAGCGGATTACGGCTTTCCCCCCGTCACTCGGCCCGAGGCCCATCCAGGCGTCGATCCCTCGGCTCTCAGCCCATGGAGCAACCCACCAGGCAGCCAGAGAGCAAAGAGACACTGGGGACTCGTCTAATTGTCCATGCTCTCAGCAGCGCTCCAGCAGCTCAGCACCGAACGCAGACTCCCCCTCGTCTTCTTCCTCCACCGTTCCCAAGACAGACAGTCCTTCTTTCTTTCTTTTTTTTTCCTCCCCTTCTTCCCCCTCCTTCCCTTATTGGATGGAGAGATTTAAAGCAGAGAGCTTTGGTTTGAGGTTCTTAGGGACTGAGGCCCCCCAAGTCCACCTGGAGATTCAGGAGAGAAGTCCAGAAATACTTCAATCAATATGGCTGCCTGCCAGTGCCATAGCAGAATAAGAAGGTCAGAGCTCTCCACACTATAGTGCTGCTGTGGCCCAAAGGACAAGCGCTCTCAAGCACAGTTTGTATTCATATCTGAGTCTGGGCTTTAATAGAAAAGACACCTCCCCTGATAAATGCACAAGCCTGGGTTACAAACTAAGCTGACAAATAAACAAAGTAAGTCTTAAGGAAACACATATTTTATATTCAGCCACATTTTTGACCCCCAAAAAAAGGACAAATAATGAAAATGTTCATATTATTTGTGTGCTTCATTTCAAGTCTTCCTTCCAAAATTTGTATTCTGCATTTATCTGAAGCTTTTTCCTGCCAAAAGTGAATTGTGGCATTTTATTACTACATAATTAATGAGTTTATGTCTCACAGTTTTGGGGTTATAAACTTATAATTGTGAGTCTGCAGTACATCTTGCAACTTTTTCCCCCAGATTTTTTATTTGTTTATTATTATATGTTTTTTCTAAATTAACTTTACACATTGCAAATCAGGAATCACTTCAAAATAATAGTCCATTAGTTAATGTTAGTTAATGTATACTATAATGAACAAACAATTAGTAATATATCTATTATTGTATTTGTTCAACTTTGTTAGTTAATGTTAAGTTAAATGCTGTAACTCACTGTGCAACTAATGTTAACAAGCACAACTTTGTATTTTAATAATGCATTAGTTAATAATGGACTGTGATTTATAAATGCTTTACAAGATTATTCCTACTTAGTTAATGCTAGTAAATACATTAACTAATGGACCACTATTCTAAAGTGTTACCTTTTTTCAACACAGGCTCATTCTGAAAGCGTAGCCCTATATACATTTCTAGAGATCGCGAATTCAGTAGCTAGAGAAACGTATGGCTGCATTTCGTCTTTATATTGAACTCTACGTGGTGGTATGATGCCATTCCTTTTTGCGCTTACCAGCTGACCGCTTACCTGTTATTTACTTGTTTATTTAATTTTTTTGCCTTTTGTTTTTGTCTTACCTGCTTTCTGAAACCGCTCTTCACCGGACTCGAACGCCATCATCGCAGTCAACTCCGCTCCAGATCACAAGTATGCCGACCTACGCGGCGAGCCACTGGACAAACTGGTAACAGCGGAAAAGCTGTCCACACGGAAGGTGAGAATGTGGTAAGATCTGAAAGGTGTTAAAAACAAGGTGAGGGCTTTTCTATTTCTGGATTGCTTTTGTAAACACTGTTTAGGGAAGTGGGTGGGCGGGTCAATTGGTGCTTTTGAAAACACTATTGGTTGGGTTTAGGGAAGGAGGAAGGTGGGTCAGTCGATCAGCAATCAGTCAGTCGACAGCGGCCTCTGGTGGATTTACGTGAAAAGAGCAGGCAAGAATGGCACTTGCGAGAGAAATTTGAGGTCTCAAAAAGCGTACACAGTGACCTCTGGTGGATTTGCGGAAACAAAAACTGCAAAAAAACATACCTCCTGGGACATATTTGGCACTCTCCAGAAATGTATATAGGGGTACGTTTTCAGAATGAGTTCATATCTTGCAATTTGGACCTCTTTTTCCTCAAGACTGTGAGTGTGTGACCATTTAGATATTTTTTTTGTAAAGCTCTGAGTTTATACATCTTAATTGTGATTAAGATGTCACAATGATAATCAAATGTTTTATGTTCATAATTCATTGTAATGTTACACCTGGCACAGCATGTTGACGTGCTATTTTTGAATCTGGTCAGAAAGGTATGATGCCGATCCTTTTTGCGCTTACCAGCTGACCACTTACCTCCGTGTGGAGGGCATTTAATAGCCAAGTCGAGTAAAGGTGGTCGAGCCTTCTCATTTATGGCTCCTAAACTCTGGAATAGCCTTCCTGATAATGTCCGAGGCTCAGACACACTCTCTCAGTTCAAAACTAGATTAAAGACCTATCTTTTTAGCAAAGCATACACTCAATGCATTGCATAATGGTATGATGCATGAATGTGCTCCACACAGGTTTTTGCATCTCGTTTATATACACTATGAACAGCAGCTAGGCTAATTATTCTCTTTATTCTCTATTTCCACCTGGGGATACTCATCCCGAGGCCCCCAGAGACTATGCAGTGCCACTAATGCAATCCAAGACCTGTGAAGAGATGATCCCAAGGTTTCCATAATCCCGGACCAGGCCGTATCCTGAGCAGCTGCTGTGGTGGTCATGGAGGAGTGGAGAGCATGAGACTGATTCCTTTGAGACCCCAGTGACAGACGAGTCTTCGCTGACGTCCAGCGTTCACCAGCCTCCGGCGCCTAGACTGCAGCTCTGCACAAGACGTTTGGCCATAGGAGAAATGGTCGTGCCCAACTGAGCCTGGTTTCTCTCTAGGTTTTTTTTCCTTCACTTTCGCAAATTGGTGAAGTTCGTTCCTCGCCGTTGTCGCCACTGGCTTGCATGGTTCGGGACCTGTAGAGCTGCGCATCGATGGATTTGCTCTTCAGTGTTTGGACTCTCAGCAGTGAAAATTTAAACCACACTGAACTGAACTGAACTTAAACTCTAAAAACTGAACGGACACCATTCCAATTCACTATAATCTTCTATGTGAAGCTGCTTTGACATAATCTACATTGTAAAAGCGCTATAGAAATAAAGATGAATTGAATTTCTGCTGTTACCAGTTTTTCCAGTGGCTCGCTGCGTACGTCAGCAGAATTGTGACGTGGAGCGGAGTTGACCGCGATGACGGGGTTTGAGTCTGGCGAAGAATGGTTCCAGAAAGCAGGTAAGAAAAGCCAGAAAATAAAATAAACAAGTAAATAACAGGGTGAGAATGTGGTAAGATCTGGAAACGTGGTAAAAATCAGGTGAGGGCTTTTCTTTTTCTTGATTGCTTTTCAAAACACTGCGGTTGGGTTTAGGGAAGGGGGTGGGCGCTGGTTAATCTGTGCTTTTGAAAACGCTATCGGTTGGGTTTAGGGAAGGAGGAGGGTGGGTCAGTCGATCGGTCAGTCAGTCAGTCGACAGCGGCCTCTGGTAGATTTGCACAAGAACAGCAGGCGCGAATGGCACTTGCGAGACAAATTTGAGATCTGAAAAAGTGTACACAGTGGCCTCTGGTGGATTCGCGAAAACAAAACCTGCAAAAAAACGCACGTATTTGGCGCTCTCCAGAAATGTATATAGGGGTACATTTTCAGAATGAGCCTGGGTTGCTTTTTTTTTCTTGCAACTTTCTTTCTTGTGACAGTGAGTCCATATCTTGCAATTTGGACCTCTTTTTCCTCAAGACTGTGAGTGTGTGACCATTTAGATATTTTTTTTGTAAAGCTCTGAGTTTATACATCTTAATTTTGATATAAAAATGATAATCAAACGTTTTATGTTCATATTTTATTTTAATGTTACACTTGGCACAGCATGTTGACGTGCTATTTTTGAATCTGGTCAGAAAGGCAAATTATTTTTCCTTACTGTAGCAGAGGGAACACATGAATAGTTTAAATGTTAGCTAGTGCAGTAAATCAAAGCCTTTTGTAGCCATAAAATGTTTTATGTGAGGAACATTTTTTTCCCTGCTACATTGATATTTTCATTTGCATTACTTAAAACATGCAAAACTTGTGGCAGATATATTGCAACAGATGTGTGCTTTCTCAGATTTTGAAGATATGTGGTTTTGAATGCAAACTTTAGGGTGCAGTATAGTCTTTCTGTAAGCTGCAAAATATAAGTGAGACTAAATCGATGCAGGACAAAATTCTGGAATAGTGACAGTAAAGGCATTAATAATGTATAATTTAGCTTCGGTTCATAATTCAAAAGCATATAATTGGATATAAAGGCACTGCTGTGATTAATTAAGTTAGTTCTATGTTAAATAATAGTCATTTTATTCTGGGTTGGTTTTCAAAGTGAGGCGCACACAAAAATGCAATAAATTTGATCAGTAGTTATTTTTGGATTAAACAGCTGTGAATGGACATTTATGAGGTTATTATATTGTATGTATTGTATGTTAAAAAAATATGCATTATGGAAGTGCTTTTTGCTTTATTCAGACCCCAAAAAGGCTTGACGGGATTTTTGTCACCGGAGTGGCTTTCAGGCGCATTGGAAAAAAGTCTGTGATGGCATTGAGGTCAGTGATGTAAAATGCCATTGGTTTGTGCCTCTCATAACCAAGTATGATGCATTCACTTGTGTTTAATAAGTGCATTAAATTGCCTTTTCATTCTTTAATGCATTAAATTCAATGCAAGCAAATCTCTTACACAAACCCATTACATGGCTTAAGGAAAGTTTCTTGACTAGTATAATTGGGCTTTTATTCAGTAGTCGATTTTGGATTTATGCAATGCAATTATATGCATCTTGTGCTTTCTATGTTATTTTGTGGTTTTAAAAAAAATATGCATCATTCAAAGTATTACAATTGTTTGTTTTTTGTTTTTTTTTAGACTTGATTAAACTTGATTCTTGACGGTATTCTGAGACTGAGTCACTGCAGTGATTTCCAGATGCATGTGGAAAAACAGGTGTGTGACGGATTTTTTTGCAATGTTGTACCTTTTGACATTATTCATGAAAAAGAGGCACAAAATGTCAATGAGTTATTTAATGCATTAAGTAAATGCATTAACATTTCTCACACAGCCTATTGTATGCCTTTAGAAGAGTTTTTGGACAACTTGTAATACTGTAAATTCCATATGTGTTTTTTTAACAACATGCATTATACTGGAATCCTGAGACTGAGGTGCAGATTCAGATGTGAAAATATGTACAAGACACTACTGAGGTCTTTGCATTCTTTAATGCATTTTTTGTCGATGTAAACCTGATGAGGATTTACCAAGTTGCAAATATGCTCCAAAATATTTGCAATAACCGTTATTGGCTTAATTTTTTTACTTACAAGCGGACACAACCATTGGAACCTTACTGGCTCAAAACTTCTGATTTCATTTACTTTAATTGATTTTTAGCCATTAAAAACATCTCATTATTCTGCCTGATGTTACAAACTTGTCATTTCTTATTAAATTGTTTTATTTTATTATATTCATTAATTTTCCTTCAGCTTAGTCCCTTATTTATCAGGGGTCGCCACAGCGGAATGAACCGCCAACTATTCCAGCATCTGTTTTACGCAGCGAATGCCCTTCCAGCCGCAACCCAATACTGGTAAACACCAATACACTCTTGCATTCACACACACACTCATACACTACGGCCAATTTAGTTCATACAATTCACCTTTAGCACATGTGTTTGGACTGTGGGGGAAACCGGAGCACCCGGAGGAAACCCACGCCAAGAACATGCAAACTCCACACAGAAATGCCAACTGGCCCAGCCGGGACTCGAACCTGCTGTGAGGCCACAGTGCTAACCACGGATCCACCATTTTATGCATCTTGATAAACACAATTGTTTGTAGAGCATGCAGTTTGACCGTCTACTCCTGTTTAATATTCCTAGTAATTTCCTTATAGACAAATTAATCGAAAGTTCTAAAACAATGACAGAAAAGAGCTTACTAATGCATTGCAGAGTATGGTCAATATGAGCTATTAGATATTCCTGTGTCATCCTCATTTACATGCACACACACAATCTCTCTCTCTCTCTGCCTTTGACTGCTGATTCAATGTGGCAACAAGGAGATCTAACATGTAATAACTGATGAAAATGCAGTCAAATATTGTGCTGTAAAGAGCAAAACTAGTTTTAACTTTTAAAGTGGGATAATCAATAGCTTGCCGTGCGATAAAGGATTTCACATGCAGTTCATGTCGAGTGATTCTTTCCCTCCGCATCATGCATTTAAAATCCTTTAACACACCGCAATCCATTGATTATCTCTTACTTAATACATTGCTGTTTGGAATACTCGCTTCTGATTGGTCACTGGTGACATTCTGAGGTATCTTATTCCCAGATAACAACCGCTGAATAACACAGGCTCATCCAGGAACTATGAATCACCTTGACCATCAGTGAATACGTTCACATCCATATACTTACAACTATTTTCAAATGTGTTTGCTTGTCTGTCACGCCGCAGTTTTTGACTGCTTGGCACCATCTTGTGAATGAATACTATGTAGGTTAGTATATATTCCATTCAGGCAGTTTTGTTTCTATCAGCTTTGGGTTTTTGACTGTTAGGTCCATCTTGTAACTAAATAATGCACAGGTTAGTGTATACTCCATAAGGTGCTTACATTTCTGTTAATTTTGCATTTAATTAAAGAATTAATAAACTATTAAGGAACAGAACAATGTTTCGTGTAATTTTTATGTTTTGTGGCAAGTAGCTATGTAATAAGCAGGATAAAGTACATCCAGGATAGTTGCTTTTGCAGAGTAAACCCTTCAGTCTTATACAATAGTGCTCCGCTTTGTGTCGGGTTGCCGATAAATCTGTCAGGCTTTATTCTGAGATAACCTCCTGGATGTACTTTATCCCTAAATTAAATGTGCTGTATGTAAGTTTTTGACTCTTCTAAAGCATAACAACACCATAATATGTTTGCAGATATTTCAGAAACATGCTAAGTGAACATTCTTGTTTATCTGAAAAACAATGCTGAAGTCAGATATTCTGCTTTGAAAATGTGCGTTACGTGCCGGAACGGCTGTCTTTGTTTTGGTTCTTTTAACCCGCCCACTGCGAGTTTAGCCAATTATATTTCAGCACCCTGGGTTGCCTTGTTGGAAAACAGCGTATTTTCATTTACTTAAAGTGTACGTCCGCAGCTGAAAATGTGACCTCCGGTGGACAGTAGCACACTCCGAAATGAGACGCAGATTCAGAGTTCCACATGAGGTTATTAATTAGCAAATAATATAAATTTTACAAACGTAAACATTAGGTGATCTGGTTACATTGTAACCGCATGCACTAACAACACACTACGTGACGAGATTTGCAGTGATAAGCAATTTGGCTGTTTGCACCAGACGAAACACGACAGAAATTTAAATACAGCCATTCAGAAGCACAGAATAGTGCACTCACTGCACTCCAGCGAAATGGTTTATAATTTAATTAATACATATTAAACCTCTTTACCATTATTAAATGTAGATGCTGAATCACTGATATGTGTTGGTTTTGAGTCACAGTTCTAAAGTTCAATTTCAAATGGTTTATTTTATTTTCAAGATCTGAGGTAAACTGTCTGCTGCTGCTTTCAGTAGTATGGCAATAAATGTCATATAAAATGGCATGCAAACTCACATTGTTGGCATTTAACACTGAACAAAGCACATGAGGTGTACCTGAGGTGATCATGTCATCACGTTTTCTTTTGTTCAGCTGCATAACATAGAAGCCGTTTCTAATATATAAATTTCAGGTGTTGGTTAGGACAAAAACTGCTTTTAATATGAAAATATTCCTTCTATCGCGTGCCGTTGCTTTTATATAGAACACAATTGAAATCAGCCTTAAATCAGCGTTTAGGCTCGTTAGTCAGGCACACGCACGTCAATCTGGCAACCTGCGCTTGCGTGTGTTTTGATCCAGGAATGCAATACCTAGTTCAACCAACTGGGTTTCAAACTTACATACTGCACCTTTAAACTATTGTGAACGTATATGCATTATTGTTGTTTTATAAAAAAGTGAGTGCATCATCCAGATAGAGTATTGCTGGGATCCTGAGACTGCGGTGCAGACGTCAGCGCAGTGTCTTCTAGTTGCGTGTGGATAAAGGTCTCAACAGCGATGTTTTCCCTCATGAGACCGGCCTGATTAGGGACTGTGATTGATCTTTATTGAAGCGCCACCTGACAGACTACCTGCTACCGGGATCCTCTCAGCGAGGGATCAAATGAAGAGACATTTGTCCTGGACATATTACAAATATCACCATGTTTCCTGCTGACTGTCACATGCACACTGGCTGGACGTCACGCTGACACGGCTGCACACGGCGGAGAGATGCTGTGCAATGATCTGAGACTCCGGTGTGGGGAAGAGCAGCAGCACATATTGTTTCCCAGCTCTCCTTCCTGTTTTATTTATTGTATCAGAAATAATACCTGCCAATGAAGAGCTGGGAGGGTCAGGCCAGTGTGCCGTTTTCTCTGTGTGTTTGTTCACTGACGCAGGTTAATGTGGAGAACTGGAGAAACGCTTCTGTGCTTTTTGTATGAATATGAATAACCGTGAGGTGCAGTTGGCTAGAAGTATATTAAACCCAGCGAGTGGAAAGAAAGCCATTATTTTGCACTTTACCCTCCAACATCTTTAAGAACGAGCAGCGGTGCTTTAGGTGTGATGTGTGCGAGTTGCCAATAATGAAATCAAACAATAAAAGGCACTTGAGGGTGTGCATGAAACTGGTTTTACTATGGGTACACGCTGTTTACGAAAGCGTTTTTCTTAGAAAATATATATGAGGCGGCACGGTGGCTCAGTGGTTAGCACTGCCGCCTCACAGCAAGAAGGCCCGATTGGGCCAGTTGGCTTTTCTGTGTGGAGTTTGCATGTTCTCCCCGTGTTCGCGTGGGTTTCCTCCGGGTGCTCCGGTTTCCCCCACAAGTCCAAACACATGCGCTATAAGTGAATTGAATAAATTAAAATTGGCCGTAGTGTATGAGTGTGTATGGGTGTTTCCCAGTGCTGGTTGCAGCTGGAAGGGCAACTGCCGTGTAAAACATATGCTGGATAAGTTGGCGGTTTGTTCCGAATTAAAAGATTAGTTCTCAAATGTGTATCTTTATATTTCATATCATTCACAATTCTGCTTTTTTATCTTACACAGTGACTTTTTCAACCCAGACTCATTGGAAATATGTGCCCAGGGCTACATTTTTGAGAACCGACAAATATGTACCCTGTACTACACTGTAAAAAAATCTTTAAAGTTTATTGTAAAAAAATGGCAGCTGTGGTTGCCAGTATTTTACCGTTAAAAATACATCACAAACTATAAAATAAATGTCTAATTTTTACTGTAAACAACAGTATTTCATGTTAATGCAGCAATATTTAGAAGTTTCATGCAGGGAAGTACTGGGAAATTAAATTTGTATGGTTATTAATCATATATAACTTACTGTTAACCAGGTTACATATTTTTGCTGTAGCATTTGTAGTTTTTTATCTTTGAAATCATGGCCATTTTTTACAGTATACATCTTTTTGGAGTTTTTGTTTTCACAAGTCTACTAGAGGGCGCCGTGTACATTTTTGACAATCTCAAGTCTCCAATACATTACTGGGGCACATTTTCTCATACATGCCATTTCTCGTAAATCCACCAGATTCAGCGAATATTAACTTCCTTCTTGTGTGCGTCTGTGAGAGAAGCCAGTCGGCTTGCCGTTGTGCAGAATATACTAGCTTGATATCGACTGTTTATTTTTTACATTTTTTTATTTCTCAACTTGCTTCTTATATTCATATTAATTTTGACTCTTTATATTTTTAGTTTACTTTAATGTGACGTTATTTCTACTTTAAATTTGATGCTTAATTTCTTTTTATTCTGAGATGGAAACGGGGTTCCGTGTGTGTTTGGTGACACAATTCAATTCATCTTTATTTCTATAGCGCTTTTACAATGTAGATTGTGTCAAAGCAGCTTCACATAGAAGATTATAGTGAATTGGAATGGTGTCCGTTCAGTTTTTAGAGTTTAAGTTCAGTTCAGTGTGGTTTAATTTTCACTGCTGAGAGTCCAAACACTGAAGAGCAAATCCATCGATGCGCAGCTCTACAGGTCCTGAACCATGCAAGCCAGTGGCGACAGCGGCGAGGAACGAACTTCACCAATTTGCGAAAGTGAAGGAAAAAAAACCTCGAGAGAAACCAGGCTCAGTTGGGCATGACCATTTCTCCTATGGCCAAACGTCTTGTGCAGAGCTGCAGTCTAGGCGCCGGAGGCTGGTGAATGCTGGACGTCAGAGAAGACTCGTCTTTCACTGGGGTCTCACAGGAATCAGTCCTTTTCTCTCCACTCCTCCATGACCACCACAGCAGCTCCTCAGGATACGGCCCGGTCTGGGATTATGGAAACCTTGGGGTCATCTCTTCATAGGTCTTGGATTGCATTAGTGGCACTGCATAGTCTCTGGGGGCCTCGGGATGAGTATCCCCAGGTGGAAATAGAGAATAAAGAGAATAATTAGCGTAGCTGCTGTTCATAGTGTATATAAACGAGATGCAAAAACCTGCGTGGAGCAGATTCATGCATCATACCGTTATGCAATGCATTGAGTGTATGCTTTACTAAAAAGATAGGTCTTTAATCTAGTTTTGAACAGAGAGAGTGTGTCTGAGCCTCGAACATTATCAGGAAGGCTATTCCAGAGTTTAGGAGCCATAAATGAAAAGGCTCGACCACCTTTACTCGACTTTGCTATTCTAGGTACTACCAGCAGCCCTGAGTTTTGAGATCTTAAAGAGCGGGTTGGATTGTAGCGAGACAGAAGGTTGGTTAGATAAACAGGTGCTAAATTATTTAAAGCTTTATAGGTAAGAAGCAATATTTTATAATCAATACGGAACTTAACAGGCAGCCAGTGTAAGGAAGATAAAATTGGGGTGATATGATCATATTTTCTAGACCTGGTAAGAACTCTGGCAGCTGCATTTTGTACTAGCTGAAGTTTATTAATAGAGGATGCTGCGCAACCAGCGAACAGAGCATTAGAGTAATCCAGCCTAGAAGTCATGAAAGCATGAACTAGTTTTTCTGCATCTGAGATGGATAGCATACTTCGTAACTTAGCGATATTTCTCAGATGAAAGAAGGCTGTTTTTGTGACATGGGAGATATGATTTTCAAAGGTTAAATTGCTGTCTAGTATAACACCCAGATCTTTTACAGTAGAGCTAAAGCTAACTTTGTGTCCCTCTAATTGCAGGTCGAGTTGTGAGATCTGCTGTGTACAGGATTTAGGCCCAATAAGTAATAATTCTGTTTTGTCTGAATTTAAGAGAAGGAAATTGTTGGTCATCCAGTCTTTAACATCTTTAATACATTCAGTTAGCTTAGACAGTTCAGACGTCTCATCAGGTTTTGTTGAAATATATAATTGAGTATCATCTGCATAGCAGTGAAAGCTGGTCCCGTGTCTTCTTATAATGTCTCCCAGGGGTAGCATGTATATTGTAAACAGCAAAGGGCCTAAAACTGATCCTTGAGGCACCCCATACTGTACTGGCCTGACCTGAGAAAGCTGTCCATTTATATTTACAAACTGGTAACGGTCAGTTAAGTATGACTTAAACCATTGTAGAGCCTGTCCCCGGACACCTGTAGAATTTAAGCGATCTATGAGGATATTGTGGTCGATGGTGTCAAATGCAGCACTGAGATCAAGTAAAACTAATAACGAGATGCACCCTTGGTCAGCAGCTAAGAGTAAATCGTTGGTTATTTTCACTAATGCGGTTTCTGTACTGTGATGAGGCCTGAAACCTGACTGAAACACTTCAAAAACATTGTTCATCTGCAGAAAGGAGCATAATTGGGCAGAAACAACTTTTTCTAGTATTTTAGACATAAATGGAAGATTTGAAATAGGCCTATAATTAGCTAAGTTGCTGGGGTCCAGTTGTGGTTTCTTAATAATAGGCTTAATAACAGCTAGCTTGAAAGGATTTGGAACATGGCCTAAAGATAGAGATGAGTTGATGAGGTTAAGAAGAGGTTCTCCTATTACAGGTAGCAATTCTTTCAGTAATTTAGTTGGAATTGGGTCTAACATACATGTAGCTGGTCTAGAAGCATTTATAAGTTTATCTTGCTCTTCCTGTTCTATGATTTTGAAGCACTGTAGATTATTTTGGTTCAGCGGAATGTTTAATGGATCTGAAGTATAAGGCGGTGCCGAAAGTTTAACATCTTCTATTTTCTGTCTGAAACCTTCTATTTTATCAGTGAAGAAATTTATGAAGTCATCACTACTAATTTGCGGTGGGACATTTTGTTCCAAAGATGACCGATTATTTGTTAATTTAGCAACGGTGTTAAATAAAAATCTAGGATTGTTATGATTATTTTCTATCAGTTTGCGGAGGTGCTCAGCCCTGGCGGATTTTAGAGCCCTCCTATAGCTGGACATACTATCTTTGTACGCAATTCTAAAGACCTCTAATTTAGTTTTTTTCCACTTACGTTCCAGGGCACGGGTTGCTGTTTTGAGAGCGCGAGTATGACTGTTATACCATGGTGTAGTTTTATTCTCTCTAACCTTTTTTAATTTGATGGGTGCCACAGTATTTAGTGTGTTAGTAAAGATAGCATCCATACTGCTGATTATTACATCAAGGTCATTTGCGTTTGCGGGTGCATTTAGAAATAGAGAAAGATCAGGTAAGTTATTTGTGAATTCATCTTTAGTGGACGGGACGATAGTTCTACCAGGGCGATATATCTGTGCAGGTCTGCTAATTTCAGGTAAACACAGCTTATATAGTAAGAGGTAGTGGTCTGTTATATCATCGCTTTGTGGTATAATGTCTACATCAATGACCTCAAGTCCATGAGACAAAATTAGATCTAATGTATGCTTTAAGCGATGGGTTGGACCAACAACGTTTTGCTTTATCCCAAGTGATTGTAGTAAATCTGTAAACGCGAGCCCTAATGTATCGTTAGCGTCATCTATGTGAATGTTAAAGTCTCCTACAATTAGTATTTGATCAGTTTTAACTAGTAAGTCAGAAATAAAATCCGAAAACTCTTTTAGAAAATTGACATAGGGTCCTGGGGGTCTATATATGGTGATTAAAGCGAGAGATAATATAGGTTTTTTCATAATATCCGGAAGCATAACATTAAGTGCCAATACTTCAAAAGAGTTAAACATAAGTCCGTTTCTCTGATTAACATTAAGAATATCACTAAAGATTGATGCAACTCCACCACCACGACCAGTCTGACGAGCCTCATGCTTATATAAGAATCCTGAAGGAGTTGCTTCATTTAAACTAATATAGTCATTTTGTTTCAGCCAGGTTTCAGTGAGACAGAGTGCATTAAGATTGTTGTCTGTTATTATTTCATTTATGATAAGTGCTTTAGGTGCTAGTGACCTGATGTTTAGGAGACCAAGCTTTAAAAAATTAGTATTTCCAAATACATTATTTTTTGCAGTTTTTCTGGTTTGATTCTTAATAGATTTTTTCTAGAGCACACAGTAGGTTTATTTCCTGATCTAATAATACGAGGAACAGACACAGTCTCTATGGGGTTAGCCAGATATGCATTACTGTGATTTGAGCGGGACGAGCAAGAGTCTATATTGCTAAAATGTGAATTTTCACTTACTAGTCAGATAGAACGAAGCATCCTGGAGATGTTGTCCGACAGGAGTTCAGCTCCAGCATTGCTCGGGTGGAGCCCATCAGCACGGAAAAACCTAGGCCGCTCCCAGAAAAGATTCCAGTTATTGGCAAAGAGCAATTTCTGTTCTTTACACCATGTTAATAGCCATTCATTCAGAGCAAACAGTCTACTGAACTTATCATTTCCTCTGCGGTAGGTAGGAAGCGGTCCAGAAACGATGATCTGCGTGGCGGGCGAGGTGCGTCGAACCGTCTCGATCAGGCTCCTGAAGTCCCTCTTCAGGATCTCCGTCTGCCGCAGCCCGGTGTCGTTCGTCCCCACGTGGAGGACGACAGCTCCGATGCTCTCGCCAGCGCTCAGGATAGCGGGAACCTTAGCAGAAACATCCTTAACACGAGCACCGGGAAAGCAGTGAGTGCGTACATTGTTACCTTTAGTGGAAGCAGTGCGGACGTGGCGAACGATGGAGTCACCGATGATTGCCACATCGCGACTCGTCTCGCGGAGGGGGGCGAACCAGTTCTCCGTGGGGATCTCGAACACAGGAGGAGGAGACGTTCTGCCCCGAGGCCTGGTATGCACCTTCCGCGGCTGCACCCAGGGGCCACGGTAGCCGGGTGCCGGAGTGAACGACCCCTGGACGAGCCGCGACCTCAGTGCGCTGGGCCTGGGCAGAGAAACACACGGGGTTGAGGTGGACGGAGTGTTGAGATTGTATCGCACACTTACCTCAGATGAGCGAGCCGCAGCCCGGGATACATCGAGCAGGGCCCGCTGTTCCCGGAGCTGTGCTCGCTTCATCTTCAGATCGCGAATCTGCGAATCCACAGCTATCAGCTCCAACTCCAACGCCTCCATCGATGCTTCTCCTGCACTCAAGGATCGACACACAAGCGACATTGTACAGGGTAAAGAGCAAAGACAGTAAGTGAAAGAAGTCAGTAGCTTTAGCTGACCAGCAGTGCTAATAGGCTAAAGCTACAAGCGGATGCTCGAGAGACAGAACGTTTTAAAGTAGATTTGTTTGTTTAAATGTATTAAGGGTTTGTTCACCCTAAGTAGGAGAGACAAATACTAGCGAATAGGGAAGTATTTTATGATAAAAATGTCAATTGCGAATCTACGCGACGAAGCTCCAAACACACACAGCGAGGCTACCGCAACAACAATGACGTCACTCGAGCATCAATCAGAGCTTATCATCACTCAACTTTCTTTACAAAGAAATAGAAAACAATCCAAATGACAAACTTCAAAATGAGACATTTCCCTAACAATACATGCACTGACACTCGAGCAAAGTTTGTGGGAGGTCAAGGGTCAACCGGAGGCCTTCTTAAACCCAAATGCTCGCATTGATCCAGGCGAATTCCTGCTCGCCCGAGCCTCTGAATGCCTGACACGTGCATAATATATCAGCTTGATTTTGACTGTTTATTTTATTAATTCCTCAACTTGACTTCTTTTATTCTTATTAATTGTGACTCTCCATATTTTTAGTTTCAATTTATTTTTTAGATAGCAACTTCTTTTGTAATGTGTTTTTGTATGTGTTTGCTGACACAATCAGAGCTTATCATCGATGATAACTCAACTTTCTTTACAAAGAAAAAGAGAAAACAATCGAAATGACAAACTTCAAAATTAGACATTCCCCCAACAATACATGCACTGACACTCAAGCAAAGATTGCGGGAGGTCAAGGGTCAACTGGAGGCCTTCTTGAACCCAAACACATTAATCCAGACAGATTCCTCCTCGCCCGAGCCTCTGAATGCCTGACACGTGCATAATATATCAGCTTAATATTGACTATTTATTTATTTATTTTTAATTCCTCAGTTTGACATCTTATATGCTTATTAATTGTGACTCTCAATATTTTGTTTCAATTGACTTTTTTTAATTTCAACTTTAACGTAATGTAATTTCTACTTTAAATTTCAAGTTTGACACTTAATTTATTTCATTCTGAGATGGAAACATGGAAACAGGGTTCCGTATGTGTTTGCTGACACAATCATAACTTTTCATCGATGATAACTCAACTTTCTTTACAAAGAAAAAGAAAACAATCCAAATGACAAACTTCAAAATTAGACATTCCCCCAACAATACATGCACTGACACTCGAGCAAAGTTTGTGGGAGGTCAAGGGTCAACCGGAGGCCTTCTTAAACCCAAACGCTCGCATTGATCCAGACGGATTCGTCCTCGCCCGAGCCTCTGAATGCCTGACACAACCCAAATTAGACAACCCACATCTTCCGCTACGGCTCTTTTTGTCAGAGCATTGTAAAAAAGAATGAGAGCTAAACTCTGCGACGCTCGGGCAGCCATCACGCCAGAGGCAGTGCAGCGAGAGGACAGCTTCACAATACTCGCTAACTGAGCTATGACAGGCTAATTATTGGCCCACTGTTGTAAAATTCTCTCTACATAGGTCAGTTGGACAGTGTAATTAAAAATGCATTACAGATTCTTTTTATTGAAGCAATTAAATCAAAAAAGCAAAAAAGTAATTAAGCGGCGAGGTAATGATAGTGTTAGTCAACAACGTTTATTTGAGAGATGAGCTGTGTTTGCTCAGCCTCTTAACGCATGGCGCTGTTGTATTTATAGCCGGCGATTTGATGAATGTGTCACGCAAGCCTTCGGTAAGAGCCAATTATGTTGATAATGTCAAATTTTGAGCAAAATTACTTTTATGGCTGTATTGTCATCAGGGAGGTAATTGGAGGAGCGGCTTCTGAGCACGATTCAAATCGTCGAGTGTACTTTAGCGTATGCGCAAAAAAATACTGCCGTTCCATTTGTGCCACCAGGTTTATAATTACATTAAATTGCTCGTCTTATCAGCACTTAAAGAGCTGGGATTATCAGAGTCGGGGCTGTTCCGGCCTTGCCAAATACCTCGCGGGCGTTTGCCCACAGAAACGAGGAGAAGAAAGAAAGAAGATAATATTCTGGGGTTAAAAACCACAATTTCCTCTTTAAAGAGGGGCTCTGTGTGGAGGAGTCATCGTATTAAAGCACGCGCAAAGCTTTGTGAGGTAAATCAGTCTGACTTTGAGTGTGGGAGGCATTAACATCCACTTGACTTTGAGTGTGGCTGCTTCTTGCTGCCAACGTATACATGGAGCTGACACATCAGAGCCGTGCATCTCTGTTATTATGTCAGGTAACTGAATTCTGATGATATGGAAATGGCGAGAGGCCGACGGATCGCCGACGCTGGCCTAGTTAGCATATGGAACTGGTCTTCGTGGTCCCGGACCACCATTAGGATTCATGGTGCGTGCGCCGCCGCCGCTACGGAAATACTAATGTAATTGTCAGGTGTGGAAAAAAAGAAAAAGCTGTATGGAAGCTATTAAGGTCAAATTTACATTCCTAACGAAGACAAAAGGCATCTAACATTCGCAGCGATGCATATTTTAAAAAAAAATTATGCTAAAAGTGACCCTGGACTTACGTTGCATGGTTTTATTTTTGATACATTGCAGATTTTTCTTTTATGGCAAAATCATTAGAATACATCATGTTCAATTCATTTCTTACTGTAAATGCTTCTCAATTTTTGATTAGCATGTGCATTGCTAAGCACTTCACTTAGACAACTTTAAAGATAATTTTCTCAGTATTTAGATTATTATATAGTTTTATCTCAGCCACATATTGTCCTGTCCTACATTAAAAAAATAAAATAATCCATTGGATTGACTATTTTTGCCTTTTTTTAAGTTAACTGGTTGCAAACAATTTATATGGTCTTAATTTAAACAAACAAATTAAATGTAGTAATGTTCAACTTCATTTGATTGTTTAAATTCAGCCCATATAAATAGTTTGCTACCAGTTACCCCGCTACGAAAATACTAATGTAATTGTCAGATGTGGAGGAAAAAAAAAAGCTGTACGGAAGCTATTAAGGTCAAATTTACATTCCTAACGAAGACAAAAGGCATCTAACAATCGCAGCGATGCATATTTAAAAATAATTTTTATGCTAAAAGTGACCCTGGTCTTACGTTGCATAGGTTTATTTTTGGAAATAGTTAAAAATACATTGCAGATTTTTATTTTATGGCAAAATCATTAGAATACATCTAAGCACTTCACTTAGACAACTTTAAAGATAATTTTTTTTTATTGAATCCTCATATTTCAGATTATTATATAGTTGTGGCTCAGCCACAGGGCAGTGCGGTGTCATAGTGGGTAGCGCTGTCGCCTCACAGCAAGAAGGTCGCTGATTCAAGCCTCGGCTGAGTCAGTTGGCATTTCTGTGTGGAGTTTGCATGTTCTCCCTGTGTTGGCGTGGATTTCCTTCGGGTGCTCAGGTTACCCCCATAGTCCAAACACATGCGCTATAGGTGAATTGGGTAAGCTAAATTGTCTGTAGTGTATGAGTGTGAATGAGAGTGTATGGGTGTTTCCCAGTGATGGGTTGCAGCTGGAAGGGCATCCGCTGTGTAAAACATGCACTGTAAAAAATGATGGGTTCCACACAATTCCTTCATGTTGTCCCAACACAAATCGATTAAGTTAACTTAATCGCTATAGCAAATTTAAGTGGACTGAACATAACATAATTAAGTTGTCCCAAAAATACCCTTAAGAATTGTGTTGTTTCAACGCATTTTAAATAAGTAATTTAAACAAACAGCAAACGTAATTTTTTTGAGTGTATGCTGATTAATAAAGGGACTAAGCCAAAAAGAAATTAATGAATGAATGAATCGCAGCCACATATAGTGCTGTCCTATAGGACAAAACAAATTAAGTTTAGTAATGTTTAAATCAATTTGCTTGTTTAAATTCAGCCCATATAAATTGTTTGCAACCAGTTACCTAAAAAATGAATAAATAAATCCAATGAATCTTTTTTTTTTTTTTTGTGTAACAGATGATTAATAAGATCAGATGATGTTTAAATCTCAATTGATAAATGAACACTGGTTTTGTGGTCCAGTAATTACACATATGGTAATTATTATTATTGTTTGGGGAGGAGGGGGAGTTTAACATTGGGTTTATTATATACAATTGGAGTAAATCTCATTTTAAAACTCTTAAATTCACAGTATTTGTAAGCAGGCGGTTCATTCCACTGTGGCGATCCATGATTAATAAGGGACTAAGCTGAAGGAAAATGAATGAATATTTGTAAGCAAAAGATTTAGCATTTCAGATAAACACTAGATACTCTTTTGTAGGGTTTTACGTTACATGTTATGCTATAAAATGAACTTTTCTTTAATTCTTGCACTGTGGTGTCAGAATAGTGTTTCGTATTTGTGCGTATATAGCTCCTTCTATATATTAGTATTTTCATCTGCTTGTCCAAAAGCTATTTGATGAACTTTTGATCATCATTTTGACTCTTACCATTTGGGTTTTCAGTATATTAGAAAGTTAGTTGGTTGACATGTTAATGGTGAATATAGTTGAACGTATACACTGCTTAATTGCATACACTGATGCAAAATAACTATATAATGCATACAAAATTTTAAATAAGCATATTTTATGCGTAAACTAACAAAAAGATGCCATGTTATCAAACATGTTGATATTGAATTTTGGAAAATGCATTCCTAGTTTTTTTTAACTGGAGGAGAGTTAAGAAATCAATATTTGATGAAATAACCAATGAAAAAAATTGGAAAAGAAAAACTAATAAAAAAAACCCTCAATATTTCGATAAATGACAATAGTTTTGAATAGAAATGTTGAATAGAAATGACTTCATACAAAAAAAAAAAATGTTATCTACTCAAAACCTAAACCTAGTACAGTAAATACATTTTCAATCGCTCTCTTGTTATTTTCATATTATTTTAGGTATCTGTTGGGTTGTTTCAGCTGAGATTTGGTTGAAAATGAACAAACTTAACTATTTATATATATCATTTGACATCTACGGTTTTGTATAATGCAAAAATTCTATTGTTTTCACTGACTAATATTAATCAGAATCAGAAAGAGCTTTATTGCCAGGTATGTTCACACATACGAGGAATTTGTTTTGGTGACAGAGCTTCTACAGTGCAACAGAATGACAGAGACAGGACAAAAAACAGATAATAAATATATTTTAAAAATAGAAGTAAATAGTGAATGCAAATATACAAATTGACAAGTGTATGTACAGGTATATTACTATATACAACGTTATATGGCAGCTGTTATGTGCAAATTGGCATGTAAAGTATGTTGTTGAATGAATAAGTGTATAAAAAGTGAATGAATGAAAAAAAAGTGAGTGATAAAATTATTAATAAATTCTATACAGCTGCATAATCTCAAACATATCTGATACCAAGTAATTTGGCAGATGCTTTTATTGAAATTGATCTACAGTACACTGCATTCAGCAGTTAAGGGAAATATAAAAGGTAAAAAAAGGTATTTTTTCAGTGACAGTTTTGCCATTTGCTTATTATTAGCAAATATATGTCACACTTTAAAATAAGGATTCATTAGTTAATGTATTTACTAACATGATCTAATCATGTACAATACATGTACAGCAATTATTAATCATAGTTCAACATTTACTAATGCATTATTGACATCCACATTCATGCTTGTTAATGTTAGTTAATGCATTTAACATGAACTAACAATAAACAACTGTATTTTCATTAACACGGACAAATACTGCACTAAATGTATTGTTCATTGTTTGTTCATGTTAGTAAATGCATTAACTCACATTAACTAATACAACCTTATTGTAAAGTGTTACCCAAGTGTGGAATATTACTGAAAAAACTAATATTATAGGTGTTATTGGACTTTTGACTACATAATAGATCCTGTGACACTGAGCCCAGTTTCCTCTGTACAATTATTTGTGCTCTACATCGCACACAAATGATCTATTCTATTGTTATCATCCTTTGTCTTGTCATTGAGACAATCAACAGTAGAGGGCAGCTTGAATACACAAATAAATGCATACTTGTGTCACTTTACACACTCTCTCTCTCTCTCTCTCTCTCTCTCTCTCTCTCTCACACACACACACACACGCACGCACATCTAAATGCTTTCGCTCATGTCAGGAACAGCAGTGTTTAGATGAAGCCATAATGACTGACATCAACAGTCATTCCTGCTGCAGTAAAACATGATGAAGTCAATCAACAGGGCAAATTAAAAACAATCTCACTACTTTAGTTTGTGGATGGACTTTTGTTTTGTGCCGCGCTGCTGTTAACGATGAAAAAACGAACAATTTATTAGCAGCTATTTTTATTGATGCTTTGCGAATGTGACACAATTTCACTTCATTTCATTTAATTGTGTTCAATCAGCTTAAATATATAAAATAGACACCCCTTTCAATCTCTAGCAAATTAAAGACAATACTGACATATTTTGAGAGTAAGTGACATCATTTTGGAGGGAAACCAGCAGCACATCCATAATCTATCAGAGTATCAGCTGTGGATTTGATCAATTATGTGTTTTGCGTCACTAAAACAAAAGCTACAATAAACATATTGTCAGTTAGAGCATTAAAAAATGTATATTTTTATTATTATTATTAATACATTTTCATTTTTATAAATTGACATTGGGGAGAAATGTTCAGAATGTAAAGAATAAAACAAATATTAACATGTTATGCAATTTCACAGTGTAATTGTGTTCGATCAGCTTAAATATATAAAACAGACACCCCTTTCTATACCTGTAGCAAACAAAAGACAATACTGACATACATCTACAGGAAATGACATCATTTTGGAGGGAAAACAACAGCACTTGCGTCATCTATCAGAGTATCAGCTGTACATTTGTTCAATTATGTGGTGTTTTTGGGTCACTAGAACAACTAAAATGAACATGTTGATTAGAGCATTTTTAAAAATGATGATGATGATTATTTATGTTCAGAAAATGACATTGGGAATACATGTTATCAGACTGTATTAACATTTTATGCAATTTTATAATTCAATTTTGTTCAATCAGCTTAAATATATAAAATAGACACCCCTTTCTATACCTTTAGCAAACAAAAGACAATACTGACATACGTCTAGAGGAAATGACATTATGTTGGAGGGAAAACAACAGCACATGTATCAGCTATCACAGTATCAGCTGTGGATTTGATGAATTATGTGTTTTATGTCACTAAAACTAAACTACAATAAACTATGTCAATTAGAGAATTTAATAAATATATTAGCATTATTGATATATTTCTTATTTTCAGAAAATGACATTGGGAATACATGTTATCAGACTTTAAAGAATAACACAAATATGAACATTTTATGCAATTTTATAATTTATTTGTGTTCAATCAGCTTAAATATATAAAACAGACACCCCTTTCTATACCTTTAGCAATCAAAAGACAATATTGACATTTCTAGAGGAAATGACATAATTTTGGGGGGAAAACGTTTGTATGTATCAGCTATCAGAGTATCAGCTGTGGATTTGATCAATTATGTGTTTTGCGTCACTAAAACAAAAGCTACAATTAACATATCAATTAGAGCATTTAAAAATGTATATTATTATTATAATTATTAATACATGTTCATTTTTATGAATTGACATTGGGGAGAAATGTTCAGAATTTAAAGAATAAAACAAATATTAACATGTTATGCAATTTCACAATGTAATTTAGTTAATTTTGCTTAAATATAAAAAAATAGACACCCCCGTCAATCCATGTAGCAAACAAAAGGCAATATTGACATATTTCTAGAGGAAGTGACATCATTTCAGAGGGAAAACAACAGCACGTGCATCATCTATGACAGTATCAACTGAGGATTTGATTAATTATGTTTCACTAAACCAAAAGCTACAATAAACATGTTGTCAATTAGAGCATTTCAATATATATATATATATATATATATATATATTTATTGTGTTTCAGAAAATGACATTAGGAATTCATGTTATCAGACTTAAAAGAATGAAACAAATATGAACATTTTATGCAATTTCACAGTGTAATTGTGTTCGATCAGCTTAAATATATAAAATAGACACCCCTTTCTATACCTTTAGCAAACAAAATACAATATTGACATATTTCTAGAGGAAGTGACATCATTTTGGAGGGAAAACAACAGCACACGCATCAGCTATCGCAGTATCATCTGTGGATTTGATCAATTATGTGCTGTTTTGGGGTCACTAAAACAAAACTAAAATGAACATGTTGATTAGAGCATTTTTAAAAATGATTATTGTTATTTATTTATTTTCAGAAAATGACATTGAGAATATATGTTATCAGACTGAATTAACATTTTATGCAATTTCGCAAGTTAATTGTGTGTCGATCAGCTTAAATATATAAAACAGAACACCCCTTTCTATACCTTTAGCAAACAAAGGACAATATTGACATACATCTACAGAAAATGACATCATTTTGGAGGGAAAATGGATTTGATGAATTATGCTGTGTTTTAAAAACTAAATGTTCGTTTAGCTGCCTGCTCAATTTGCTTAATTAAAATGAGCTCATTTGAAGTAAATTGAGCAAGCAGCCAAAAGTGAGGATGGTTGTTTAACTAATCCATGTGTGCTAGGAAAACATGGATCATTTTAGTTTGCATTAAATAAAGCTAACTGAGGGATTTCTAGCGTTTATAAATGGGACTGTGCCAAGAGAGAAAACACTGAAATTAGGTGTCATTTTTGGAGAATAAAAAGGGAGAGTTGTTAGTGTTTATAAACTAATGTGGTTTTAGAGGGATTTGTCCCTTCGTTTATTCACCACCATTCAAATTAGTGTTTAAAGAAATTACATTTTTAAAAGCATTACATTTATGAAAAGTGACAGTAGAGACATTTCTGATGTAAGAAAATAGTTATATTGCAAAGAAATATTGTTAGTTTGTTTGTTTGAATTAATCATGGTTTATAGCAGTGTTTCTCAACCACGTTCCTGGAAGACCACCAGCTCTGCACATTTTCCATGCCTCCCTAACCAAACACACCTGATTCATCATCTCATTAGCAGAGCCTGAAAGACCTGGGTAGGGTTGCACCAGCTGATTGTAAGTTCTTTCTTAAACTGGAACATAAGGTCCACACTAGGGGCTTAGTAACTACTAACTAGTTTGTAACTAAATTTGTTCTCGCTTCGGTTGCATCACATGCTTTTAAGGCAAACCGTAGTTAGTAGGTCGTAAGCTCTCCGTAAAGTTAAGCGTAGTCGCATTGGATGACGTAATATCCAATAAAAAGCATTTAAATCGTTAAACTGCTTTAAAATTCTGCAACTAATGCATCTATATATAACTGTCCTATGAAAAATTAAATTATGAATCACATTTTTATAGCACATTAAATTAGTCAGTCAAAATAACAGATGACGCACACACCTGCATCGCGAGCCGTGAATGCACGCGAAATACACATGAAGTTATCAAAACATTCAACTTGAATTTTTTTATATCCTACATATGAAAGAGAAAAGAGCAGGAAGAATAACTCAGTCATGAAGAAATTCTTGTTTTAATTAATGGATACAATTAACACAAAACACTCCTTGATGTAAAATTAAACTGTTCTTTCACAACCCGAAATAAATTAGAGATTTGTGAGGAAATGAAGGCTGTGAGTTAGAGGGAGATCATTCTTCATTATGATCGCGAGCTCCTCGATGTAAACTAATCTCACTCATCTCTTTTCTACCGTTCTACATGGGGGGAGGCTGCCGTAAATATTTTGTATGATGCAACATTTCAAGCCATTGCTTTGACTTACATTCTATTAAACTCCATGTAAAACATGCGAAAATTCATGAATTTGGCAGATTGATCAACTAAATGCAGCGTGGTGAGCAGAAAACACTTGCAAGATATGTTTTCTTACCCCAAACTTTTGAAATGTACGTCCTTCACTGACACCACAGTCATTTTTATGTACTGGTTACTGTAACTGTATCTGTTTGTGCGCGGTCACGCACCGTTCCCGTCTCGTGTGCGCGTGTCCGCGTCGGCTCACAAGATGAATCTGCGCGTGAGTGTTTGCGCGCTCCATCACTGTCAGGCGCCCGGCGGTGGTCCTCTTTTCCCTCCGAACCGACTAGCAACTGCTGACCAGAATTATCCTTCACCAAAAATCCCAGGGCTTTAAATAAACAGAGCGCTCAGTGACTTCGAACTGCCGCCCATCCATCTTTAAGAACGAGAGTCACTTTTTCAGTCTCTGTGAAGGCCGCCATTTTTAACAAGCTGCCCTAATCATATATTTCGCGCTCAGAGGAAATGCGCGGGAAGATACTGTAATTTTATCGTTAGGGATGGCGGTGTGACAAAAGAGAGTTGTAACGGACACTATTTACCATTTTACAGGCAATAAAATGGCTTGGCTCAATGAAAAGATAATGTTTTTCTGGAGAAAATGTTCCCACTTATTGAGGAAGTGTTCGTGAACTGTCTGTTTATTTTGTGATAGTCACGGTAGGCTACATTTCTTCACTTCAAAACAGTCAATATGAATGATATGAAATATTGACTTAAATTAATTCTCTTGTTTTGTAGACTTTGTGATGAGACAGAAGAAGTACAGGTATGAAACTTTTGCTTGATAGCCTATCTTATAGATACGAATAATTCGGCAATATTTTGACAATGAATGAGGCTACTGTCTATATATCTAGTCACATTATCAATTAGCCTAGACATTATTTGGTATTACAAACATATGTGTGTGTGTGTGTGTGTGTGTGTGTGTGTGTGTGTGTGTGTGTGTGTGTGTGTGTGTGTGTGTGT
>CAIGQV010000001.1:30473735-30488665 GCA_903798115.1 Danio jaintianensis | reverse complement strand
GAAGACTTACGAAAAGACTGCTCAATTGAATTTTGACTCATTAACCGGCCCACGAAAAAGGTAAAAAATTGTTCTGTGTAATTTGACCAGTGTTATAATAATACAAGCTGATATGAAAGTCTTACTGTAATAGACACGACTGATTTTCATTCAAATGAAACATTGCATGATTGTAAAGTAAAATACATATAGATAAGCTGCTCCCATATTACTTTAACACAGTTTTTGATTAATACATGGGTCATATACATCTCTGATCCTAAACTGTTATCTTAAATACCGTAATACTAGTCAGAATTAGGTAATGAGATAAGTAATTTAAATTAGACATTGCATATTCATTAAAAAATGAATAAATATACACGACCTATCCCTACGTTGACACATTTTAGACATTGTGTTTAAGTTGCATTAACTCATATATATGAATAAAAAATGAAACAACTTTCTGATGTTAAAATATCCATTCAATTAATTAGATTTTATAATTACTTAGCCTGATGCCTTATGCAGTAAGAAGACTTACGAAAAGACTGCTCAATTGAATTTTGACTCATTAACCGTCTCGCGAAAAAGGTAAAAGATTGTTCAGAGTAATTTGACCGGTGTTATAATAATACAAGCTGATATGAAAGTCTTACTGTAATAGAGACACGATTGATTGGATGGCCTGAGCAGCCATTAGTGAGGAGGTGGCGGGAGCGTGGAGGTAAAATGATGGAGCTCCCCCCATGCAGAGGCCCTCGCTGTGGGGTGGGATGATCCCTGCGAGGGGGTAGCAGGGCTAGCGATGCTACATCTGATGGCAGTTTGAGAAACTACAGGAGGGATCTGTGTTAATTAGGCATTTTTCAGCACACTTGGCTTAGTCTGGCTGTGATATTGCTATCTGAATTTATTGGAGCATTTAATCTGGAAATTTCTTAAACAGCTCAACAGGAATTGGAAATTGACCCTGATGTTTACTTTCTTAATGCATGTGCTATAGCTGACACTAATCGGTCAGCTTGTATTTTGTTTATGTTTATTATTTTTCTCATTTCATTATTTGAATGTGTATTGGTTTATGTTTATTTGATAAATTTCCTTGTTTCCGGTTAGATTGAGTCGGAGGTTATGTGATCCTCCCTGCTTAATTTAACCTGCGAGAGTTGGTATAGACAGCATGGTGAGATGTCAATGCAGACACATGTTAAATGCTCCTGGTTATTCTACTGCTGGTTATCAGGCCAACACTGTAAAGGAAATATTGTTTGTATATTATTTTGTTTATTTGTATGTCCTTTTGATTATGTTGTGTTTGTTTGAAACATTTTGTTTGTTTGTTTATCTTTTTAATTTCCATGGTGTTTAATAAATAAAACATGGACATCAGTATTAGGGAAGCGTGGACTGTTTAATAACCGGCGGGGAGTTACACATGTTTTAGATTGCTTGTACATCTTGCAAAAATACTTTATATTTGATACTGTAACTTTCTGATGCATCAAAACTAAGTTAAACTAAAAATGTGATGGCATGATTCCCCCCCCACACAGATTTCTCCTACTTTTCAATGTCTTCAAGCCCCTATTCTGGTACATAATGCCCATTTTTCACAATCCACCATTTGTTGCCGAAAAAAGTTGTATACTTCAGTTATTTTCCTTTATTTTTTTATTTTTTTTTATTCTTAAGGTTATTTAATAACTTAAGTGACAATCACAATTCTCTAGATTCACTGCATTTATTAGGTATGCTCTCAGCCGGGCTGTGATATTGCTGAATTTATTGGAGCGTTTAATCTGAAAATGTTTTACACAGCTCAACAGGAATTCGAAATTGATCCTGATGTTTATTTTCTTAATGCATGTTTTAGATTTCTTGTACATCTTGTTTTATGTTAAAATTTGTTGATCATTAATTGTTAACACTTCCATTTTTAATACAGACTGAAGTCACAGATTTTTCCTACTTTTAAAGACCACAATCTCTACACTGCAAAAAATGCTTTTCTTACTTAGATTTTTTATCATGTTTCTAGTCCAAATATCAAAAAAATTTTGTATTAAGTATTAAGTGAGTTTTTCCTTAAAACAAGCAAAATAATCTGCCAATGGGGTAAGCAAAATAATCTTATGTCAAAAGGGAAAAACAAGATTATTTTGCCTACCCCATTGGCAGATTATTTAGCTTGTTTTAAGGAAAAACTCACTTAATATTGGCATATTATTTCTTAAAACAAGACATTATGTTTTGCTTACCTAGAAAAAGCTTCTTGATTTAAGAATTTTTAGATATTTGGACTAGAAACAAGATTTAAAAAATCTAAGTAAGAAAATCATTTTTGCAGTGCATTCTGGTACATTACAACCATTTTTCACAACCCATCATTTGTTGCTAAAAAAAATTCTTTATACTTCAGTTATTTACTTATTTAGAATTCTATTTTATTCTTAAGGTTATAAATTAAGCGACAATTACAATTCTCTGGATTCCCTCCATTTGTTATGCTCTCAGCCTGGCTGTGATAGTGCTATCTGAATTTATTGGAGCATTTAATCTGGAAATTGACCCTGATGTTTATTTTCTTAATGCATGTTATAGATATCTTGTTCTATGTAAAAGAAAAAAATGCTTGTTGATCATTAATTGTTAACTTTTCCTTTTTTGATACAGACTGAAGTCACAGATTTTTCCTACTTTTCAAGACCACAATCTCTATTCTGGTACGTTACACCCATTTTTTACAACCTATCATGAGAAAGTTTTATACTTTAGTTACTTTCTTATTTATAATTTTTATTCTTAAGGTTATAAATTAAGAGACAATCAAAAATTTCTGCATTCACTGCATTTATTAGGTATGGGTTTGAGAAAAATGTTCATATTTGTTTGATTTAATCTAACTTTAACATTTTAAATAGAAATATTGCCATTTAGAGCTTTTTTATTTTCTGAAAATGACATTTGGTAAGACTGAAAAAGCATTTTTTGTGATCATAAATCAGCGTTATTCCACCAAATATTGATTTCTTAAAGTATTGGCAGTGTATTGTCTAAAAAATTTATGTAAACGTCTGAAAACATGGAATCTTCTTTGTTATTTGATGCAAAAAATATGACAAAATTTTTATAAATTTTTTTAAAGAAATGTGATTGGTAGTTTACAGAATAAAAACAAAATTTATGTCATCCAGCGTATACATTTAATTTTTTCCCATCATTTTTTCATAGTATTAATAAACATCTACATCTACTGATGCATTCACACTACTGAGAGAGATGTTCAGATGAATTCCAATATGTGCTTTTTACTCTCAACACACAAGAAAAATAACGGGTGTGAAAACAGAAGTTCAGAAAGAATCTGATCGTATGAGTTTGTACAAGCTCTGCAATTCTCAAGCACTATTATGCACTATTAATTACACTATTATAATATTTTAACTATAAAGTATTTTTGAGGCTATAGACTGTATACATCTGGCTATGCGAGCCTATAGTTTTGAAGAATCCCCTTTCTTTGCATGGCACAATTGCAGTGTTACAGTACAGAATAGCCCATTTGGCATTACCATGAACATTTCAAGCATGCGTTTCGTCAGTAATAGAATGGAAAAGAGACTATCTGAAATGTGCCGAAGCATCACATCCTTTGTATTTTCCTGGGAAAAATGTAGAGTCCTTCACATAAAAATCAATCTACAGGCTTTCATCGACAATCTAGGAAGTTGGTGAAGGTCTCACTCGTATTTCAAGTTTTTCACGTAGCTGTTTGCTTTATCAATCTGCCCATATCATACAAGCATGTGAGTGTAACCTAAGTCAATTTATTGTACTTGCTGTAAATGCCAGACACTTTTTGTCAAACCACAAATCTCACACTCATCAAGATCACCGTTTAGCACTGAGTCCATTCAGAGCAATTCAGATGACTTTCATTGTATATTGTGGGACGTCACCGTCACCTGTGGATGAGGAGGGACAGTGATTTAATTGCCTGTTAGTGGGATATTATGCAAAGTAGCGAGCGTCTCCTCCATGCCAAATGCCTCACGCTCGTTGGCCTTTGTCGGCTACAAAAAAAAAAAAAAAAAACGTGATTTCTTTTCCCTCCCTGACTCTGTCAATTTACCAGACCGACTTCCGTGCACGTTTTGTTTAATGGCTAGAGATAATGCAGCACAGCCTTCGTGATATTAAGCTAAATGAAAAGAGCATGGATTCATACCACACAGAAATTAAACTGCAATATGACAGCCATAAATCACCTTAAAAAGGAACCCACCTGGAATACCTCTTGATTAGGAGTTAAATAAAATGACCCAGAATTCTAGACCTTTAGTCAATCTCGTAAAAAGTAGGCTCTCAGATTTTTTATTTTTTTTCCCACCCTCCTTTTTTTTCATGCTGGAGACACTCCTCTATCCAAATACGCACTTATTAAGTTCCCCAAGTTCAATTTAAAATGAGTTTCTAATTAACAAGTAAAGCCAAAGCTTTAAAATGTCAAATTTATTGTATTGCTATATCTCTGAAATTCAGAACTGAGGCCGAGTTCTACGGCGCCGTTGATAAGAGGCTTACATGGGCCGAATCTCAATACTGATCACTCTGCTAACGACTTTGGTGGCCACTAGTTAAATTGGTTTCACCCTCATATTTGGGCCCTTTCGCAGAGATATGGGTTTTCAATGGTGGTAAGCAGTTTAGCTCGTCTTACAGGCGGAGGCCGATGCAAATTACCTCAGTTTTGTTTAATGTCGAACACTGCGAAAATCTACATTCAGCCCACCCGGCACGCTATATAAGCTTAGCTTATGAGACACACCTATCTTCCTCGTACGTTTGCTCTTTAAACCCTCATTGCATATCAAGGACACCGGAACACAGTATCTGATAATGCCATGCATTCATTACATTAATGAACCTAATATGAATAAGTGTCCCCCCATCAAGCCGCACTCATTAGCATAGTCATTAATATTAATATCAATGCAGGTTTACGTTACGCCAAAGACTGCATTCACAAATACAAAGAACTTCCTTCCAAATGCTAAATGCGGTAATCTTTGCTTTGGCGACGTTTGATTTGTGAAATGTGAATCAACAGAGGAGGGTGACTGCCTTGGCTGTGTTTCACACATGAATATTACTCATATGCAGATCAGACTATGCTGTTGCTGCTCGTTTGAGGCTGGCCAGAAGGAGGGGTGGGAAGCCTTTGACTCCATCCGCAGGAGATTGAGCAACCGAGACCATTCGCTCTCTTTCTGCCAGACACAGGCTATTATTATACATACAATAATGGAAGAAATGGGGAGCGCGCTTGAATGTGTGTGATGATTTTTTTTGATCAGGGCCTTAATTGGGTTCTTAATTATGTTATAGGCCTATATAATTCATCTCAAATAGGATGTACATTCCTGTGGCTAAAACAGTATAATGTGATATTATTAATGTTAAAACGCAATAAGTTACTTTGAAAAAAGCGTCAGATGCATAAATCTATGTTGCTAAGAAAAAAATTGTAGAAATGAAATGCCGTTTGTCAAATATATGTTGCATAAATACAAAATATATAATGAAAGGCATGTTATTTTGGATTAAACTGTGAAATGCATTGCCTAACATTCCTCTCAAACACCCCCCACCGAATGTCAAAATTGAAATTGACTGCTGTTGCTAAATGCTGAGAGCTTGTCAGATAATTTGATAATTTGATCTTTAAATTGAGAACTGAATTTTTGTTTTGTTTATGATGTTTATGACTTTTGACTTTCACAAACATTGGATAAAAGTGACATACACTTGTATTCTGACATGCACAGAATATGAGTCATATTATTATGATTATATATCTCAGATTATTATTACAATAAACGTCAATCTGAAAAACTTGTGAGCATTATCCAAAATGAGTTGGTTCCGAATGATTTTGATTTGGACATTTCTGATTGAAATATTGTCATGATTTTCTGTTTCTGACCGATCTTTCCTTTTCATAAATTTGCAAATATATGAACTGTTTAGTTTCCCAGTGATGGGTTGCAGCTGGAAGGGCATCCGCTGCGTAAAAACATATGCTGGATAAGTTGGCGGTTCATCCCGCTGTGGCGACCCCAGATTAATAAAGGGACTAAGCCGAAAAGAAAATGAATGAATGAATGAATGAATGAACTGGTAAATGAGTGATCTTCCGGTGAGTCCCTGTAGGATGAACCCAAAGAATCTTGATGAACTCTGGGAGTCCTGCAAGAAAGCTTTCTTTGCCATTCCAGATGACTTTATTAATAAGTAATTTGAGTCATTGCAGAGATGTATGGATGCAGTCCTCCAAGCTCATGGAAGTCATACACAATATTCATTCTTTTTCCACTGCACCATGACTTTATATTCTATACTGTACATTATTTCTGTTCAGTGACAAGACTTTTGTCTAAGCAAAGTCAGACCTTACTGTGCTAATTAAATAATTAAAAATCAAGACATGATCATATTTTATTTTGGTAAAATAAGCGTAATCTAGAGGCCTTTGCCTTTCATATAAGCCACTTCTGATACCAAATGATCAACTAGAAGTCAAGTTATTATTTGTTGTACCTAAAACTTGGATAGTTGACAAGACTTTTGTCAGGTAGTATATGGTAAACATGGTGAGTGTGTGTCTGTCTGTCTGTGTTTGTACCTTGTATTCCTGATTTTTTTGTGGGGACCAAATGCAGATTGTTTACTTTGAGGGTTGGATTTAGGTGTAAGGGGATAAAATATACAGTCTGTACAGTATAACAATAATTACACCTCTGAGAAGTCCCTATAAAGATATCAATACAAGTGTGTGTATGTGTGTGCGTTCATGTGCTGTTCTGGATATTCCGCCGTCAAGTGACATTTAAAAGGCCTTTCACAGCCTTCATTATAAAGTCGATCTTCCCCATCATAGCATCTTAAATTCATTTACCAGACATACTGTTTAGTTAAAGCAATAAACTCGCACACATCAGAGCAGCTGCAGTGAATTCATTTGAGCAATCAATATGAGTTAACCCTCATGTTCTGTAGGGGGTCCGACCGACGCCGAGGCCTTTTAATATGTCAGAAACACATTTAACATTAAAGATTCTACTTGATACTTCATGACTTTTCTTAATCTTATGAGAACTGATTATAAACATACTTCTACTGTGATTGCATGCTGTGTGAATCACATTTGTGTTATTCTTCTGCCAGTTTGCATTTATTGTATTTTTCTACAGTATTTTAATTGAGCTTGACCCCAAACACAACCGTGTTACTGTAGCATATGCACTGAAAATTGACTCAATTGCTTACATTAGAGGGTTAAAGCTTCAATAATATTGGTTAATGGGCTTTGATTATGTTGAAAGAACATATTAAATAATTTAAAGAGGTAAATTTTTAAATAAACCATTATAATAGTTTTAGACATTAATTGCTAGAGAAATTAGCAGTATTTTTTGCCATTATATGTGTTATTGTTTTGCAAAGGTTTCTTGAAAATTGTAATGCAAGATATTCAGAGTATAGTAACTAAACACTTAAAACATGACAAAAAAATTATGACTTTTTAACTTTAAAGGGCACCTATGATGAAAATCATCTTTTGTAAGCTGTTTGGAAAGGACTGTGCAGGTATAGTGTGTCCACAGTCATATTGGAGTGATAGAAACACAATAAGCCTCTTTTTTGTTTTATTTCCTCACGTTAAAATAGGATCTAAATCTCCCATTTTGAGGCCCACCGCAACGTGACATAGGAGTGCGGTTTCCCCGCCCACTGAATTGATTGACAGCCACGTATTAACATGTCTCTGTAGTAACGCGTACAATCATATCAACAAGACAGGACGTGTGCAAAGCAACTGGGATTAAAGGGTCTGTTCGGCTCTCTGTGATCATCAATCATCATCAAATGTGATCAAGAATGAGTTTTACAAGTTTAACATGTTTTTAAAGCAGTGCATGTTTGTAATGAATTATAGCGATTTTACTGTCTTTATCACCACAGCCGCATGTCAGTACAATTATAAAAGATTCTTCAATCCCGGTTTGTGGACGTTAAATCAGGTTTATTTTGTACATTAACATAACGGATATCCATACAGCAGTGGATATTAACGTGTATCCTGTCACATTTGCGTGCAAAAACAGTGCAAAGTTAAATGCGCGCTGTGTGTGTCCCCCCGCTGTGCGTGCATGATCTTTGTAACGACATTGTGTGTGACTCATCGTTGCAACTCCACAACAAATACATTAAATAATCATTGGGAAAGCTCTTACTGTAGTATTTCTCACAAACGTTATGTGAGATCTGCTTCCTTCATGTCTGTCACTGTGCTGTTTATCTGACGCAGCCGAGGCGGAGATTGAGGCACACTCTGACAGGCATGTGGGAACGGTGGGTGGGCAAAACTAGCATTAAAGGCACAGGCAACAAAAACAGCTACATTGTGTTCAGAGCAGAAAATCCAATATTCTGAAAGGTATAATAAATAATCTGATGGGTGTTTTGAGCTGAAACTTTACAGACACATCCTGGAGACACAAAAGACTTATATTAAATCTTGAAAAAGGTGTAAAATAGGTGCCCTTTAATTTAAGGTTTACAATACAAATCCAATTAGATCCATTTGTTTGGTAAACAAAGCAAGTCTCTCATATAATATGTCTACCAAAATACAGAACAGAATACAGATACTATTTAACAAACTGTATTGTAAATAAATCATATAAAGATTTCCATATTAGTTAATAAAATGACTGAAATGAATATAAAAACAGAATAAATATATATTTACACACATTTACATAAGCAAATAAATAGATTCAATGATGGGCTAAAAAAATCTACAGATATCTGTGGACTACTGCTCTGACAGATTCCGTGTGGGAATAATTATAACCAGTAAAACATATGTAAACAACGAGGATTGCCTATGTCTTAATTTTTACATCACTGTTACTCTTTTAATGCATCAAAAGGTTTGGCTGTATGGGTTTAGAAGATTGTATTTTCAGGTATTTGAAGCAGAGCATCTTTAAAGTAAATCAGACATCATCCGATCCCTGTATTTTTAACACGAGAGGGCCGTTGGTATCATCTTGCGCTGTGGCCCAAGGGTTTCTCTTAGCATGCTTTGGCATTGGCAGCCAAAGAGATGCGCTTTCACATGCCAGCCGAGGTCACTCAGATTTTCCAAAGTGGGCAGCCTCCCTCTTTTTTCCCAGCTGTTTCCAATCAGCTGGCCTCTTCTCAGCCCATTTCTATTTTTTTTTTCTCTGTCAGAATGCAGGAATTACAACACCAGATACCAATATTAGCACCAAGGCTTAAGCAACCAACCTCTGTATTAAAATATGACATTTGTTTTATTTTTAAACAATATTTATTTAGGTAATTTGTGTATTTTTGGTTTCTGATTTGCTGTGAAAACACTGATCTATTTGTTTATCATCATTCTGATCAGCACAGCAACAGTGACACAACCAATGGTTCCAGTTTGGGGGCGGGACTACCAGCTAGCAACAGAAAAGGTAAGTGTTCTGGAAACCTGTTTTGATTTTGCATTACTCTTTGGTACTTTCATTTTATGTGAATTTTTGTATGTTTCACGTCCATTTTAAGTTTTCTGCAAATACTTTTTGAACTACTACATATTTCATAAACATACCAATTTGTGTAATAGTCTGACATATTGAACAAGTATATTGATATTAGTAGTTTATAGTATTTAAAGGTAAACTGTTTAATTTTGGTCTCTAAGGTGATCTTGTTTGTTATCATTCCAACCAACCCAACATAACCGTAACTCAGTAACAGAAACTCAACCTATGGTGTTAGTTTGGGGGCTGTTTTTTTCCCAACCAAGGAAAGGCAAGGCAAGTTTATTTATATAGCACATTTCATACACAGTGGCAATTCAAAGTGCTTTGCATAAACAGGAATAAAAGAGACAAGTTTTTATAAATAAGATAAAAACGAATAATATAACAACAGATGAAAACAGCGTAGAGACAGTTTTTCCATATTCCAAAACACCGTTTTGTATCATATTTCTTATTTTACTCTGGGACTTCCCCCATTCTGGTGATCACCCCCCCCTCTGTGGACCTTTTCGGTACCTATTTATTTATCTATTGGACGTTTCCAACAGATTCGATTTTTCACCTAAAATCGAAAAGTTAAGCTTTACAGCTCTAATTTCGTGACCCCCAATTTCAACTTCCTTCTGGAAGTAAATCGCACAGCCCCTGATTTCTACCCCCTCCCGGGAGTAGATCGCTTTAGCTAGCCAAACGTAATAAAAGGTCTTGATCTCAGCCAGACGCCAGGGACTTTAACCCCCCCCGCAACAGATTATCTGTGGCGAGTAGCAGAAAGAGTAAGTGTTCTGGAAAACAGCAATTGTTTTGGGGTGGTTCACTTTTAAATGAACATTTATGTTTTATTTTAACTTTATTTGATTTTCTACAAGGGCGACGCAGTGGCGCAGTGGGTAGCACGTTCGCCTCACAGCAAGAAGGTCGCTGGTTCGAGCCTCGGCTGGGTCAGTTGGCATTTCTGTGTGGAGTTTGCATGTTCTCCCTGTGTTCGCGTGGGTTTCCTCCGGGTGCTCCGGTTTCCCCCACAAGTCCAAAGACATGCGGTATAGGTGAATTGGGTAAGCTAAAATTGTCCATAGTGTATGTGTGTGTATGAATGTTTCCCAGTGATGGGTTGCAGCTGGAAGGGCATCCGCTGCGTAAAACATATGCTGGATAAGTTGGCGGTTCATCCCGCTGTGGCAACCCCGGATTAATAAAGGGACTAAGCCGAAAAGAAAATGAATGAATGAATGATTTTCTACATTCAACTGTTTACAACTGTGAAAATAAAATTGATCTAGGATTTACTAGTTTAAATTTCACAGATGAAAGGGCACTTCAGAAATCCTTATTTTATTTTCAACCCATTTTTACATTGTATACCAAATGATGAGTCTGAAACTCTCAAAAGACAACAATGGAGACAAGAAATTGTCTGCTTCAACAATTGTGACATTTCAATCTTGTAATTTAGGACCGTATTACAGTCCAAATATGAAATGATATCATTTTAACATAATAGTCTGGAGTCCTCAGGGTAATTTTCCAGTTCCGCCCCCCCCTCGACGGGCGTTCATAAAGACATATATTAAATGTGACGGTTGGCAATATTCACTAAAGAACAGTTGTACCTCAAGGATCAGAGATGATTCATCACAACGGCGAAAAAACGCGGGAGACGAGGCGTGCTAAAACCATCCAATGCAAATTAGTCCGATTTACAATCGTGTATTCTTCTACAGACCATTGCTAAATGGTCAGGCTAGCTAGTCACAGATATTAAAATAAATTATGTCTAATTCGAATTTTAGTCACGGTACATTAACTAATAGAAAGTTATTAACATTTCAAGAGAGGAGGGAAAAAAAAGCTTTTGCCTGCAAAATTAACAGTGGCTGGGCCTGACCTGTGCCGCGCACAGTTTGATCACTGTAATGACAGCCTAATGGCATATTTACATTTAAATCTCTGTAGCTAATATGGGATTCAGAATGGGACGCTAAGTCAAGGATTATTTGGTGTGGCCTGCTGGCCCCTCCGAGAGAATTTCTTCACTTCAATCCTTGGCAGAAACTTCTTTTTTCATGACTATTTATACCAGAAGCCTCTGCGGTCTTGCCAACCCCTCCCATGTCCTAATGTGCTCTTTGGTGCGTATCTTTTATCTGCGCTTCTCTCTTCTCTCTTCCTCAGTCTTTAAAGGCAATTATCATCGCCCCGCTCCTCGTTAGATGAATGAAATTGCACACGGAGAGTGACGGCTGTTCGTTCATAGCCCTCTGCCGCCCCAAATCCTCCAGCCTCATCGTTTTCATGCATTTTAAACAACCTTCTTTATGTCTCTGTGTTATTTTCAGCAGGCGTTGTCGAACGGCATGCGCGTATGATTTGATTTCTCAGCTGAGAATTTTTTTTAAGGTGCTCCGAAAAAAAAAAAAAAAGAAAAAGAAAAAAAAGAAACAAAAAGCCTGTGATCTATATGATCGGCAAAATACTTAAACAACTGAGGCTTGTCAAAACAGCCTGATGCGTTTGGCAGGTTTCACAAGCAAGCGCTGCCAACACGACCTGTACGTTTAAATGCAAAGACAGGCAGAGAGATGTGAGACATTCAAAGAATTTCCTTGAATTTTTTTTTTAAAGATACAGTTCGCGAGTTGATAAAATAAGAGAGGTCAATTGGTAAAAAAGAAGGTCCTCGGATGAACTAGAAAGAGAAGTGATGTGAAAAACTGACTGGCGTAAAACAAACAAAAAAAAAAAATCCTGTCAAAAATCTGAACGCGTTTGAAATCTCAACCGTGGTTAAAGATTAGATCCATCAACGTCTTCTCATGCCACAAAACCTGATCAAAAAAACATTCCTTAAGCTTACATGTTCAACCTAAAAAAGACCAATCCAGATGATGTGTAGTAAAAGCCGAAGTGACTAACTTAAATGCTTAAAAGGCCTGGTTTATCTGCAGATATCTGGTCGATTCATCTTGTTTTCCACACGTGCACTTTGCAGGAGGCTGTTTAAAATAAATCTATTACAGGGAGCCGCGCCGCAGCTGATGCTATCAGACTCTGACATTCTGCAGGTGGGGGAATGTGACGTGTATTTAAAAATGCAAAATGACATCTAGTGTTTGCGTGCGAGCGTGTTTCTCAGACCCCGAGTGTAGCTGGCCATCTGTTGATCTGGTCACATGAGCTGAGAGCTGGCAGGACTCGAAGCACAGCCTCTGCGCATGTGAGAGGAGCGGAGAAAAGAGAAGAAAATAGGGGGAAAAAAGAGAAGACAAGGTGCCATGAGGGGGAATTAAGAGATGAGAAATGAAGAGGGAAGAAGGCAGGAAGAAGAGGAGAAATGAGATGAGGGATAAGGAAAGCATTAGGAGTTTGAGAAATGAAGAGAAAAAATATATATATCAGTGAAAGAATAGAAATTATAAAAAAATATTGAGAAATGGTCATACTTTATAATATTTCATTAGGTAATATTAGTTAATGTATTTAATAACATGAACTAATAATGAACAATACTTGTTTAACATTAATTAATGCATTAATAAAATCCAAATTCATGTTTGTTGACGTTAGTTAATGCACTGAGGTAACATGAACTAGCAATGAACAACTTTATTATCATTAACTAGCATTAAAATAGATGAATAAACATTGTAATAAATGTATTGTTCATTGTTTGTCCATGTTAGTAAATTTATTAACTAACATTAACTAATACAACCTTATTAAAGCATTACTTGAGAAATAAGATGTATAAGAGACAAATCAGGCTTAGAAAATAAAGGCATGAGGAGAAGATAAGAGGTAAATTAGGAGAAATGAGCTATATGTTGGAGTATATTGGATGAAATACAAAAATGCAGAAAACTTAGGAGACAAACAGATGAATTAGAAAAAAGAGAAAAGATGAGAAGAAAGTGTAGGAGGAGAGAAATAGTGAAGGAGGAGGAAAGGTAAAGAAGAACTGAGGAGAGAATATATGTAAAAATAAATAGAAAGAATTAAGGAGAATTAAAAAAGAGACAATTAAAGGCTGAAAACAAAAGAAAAAACGCTGAGAAAACATGATAAATAATGAGGGTATAGAAATGAGAGAATAGAAATGAAGAGAAAAGGGAGAAAGGAGCATCATACAGGAGAAAGGGAGTGTAAAATTGGGCGAAAAAAGAAAAGAAAAATAGGAGTAATTGTGAAAACAATGAGAAGAAAGGAAAAATGAGCAGAGAAAATAAGTTATGAGAAAAGAAAATTAAAGTGTTGAAAGAAAAGGGAAAATTGAGAATCAATTATAATGGATGGATGAATGAATGAATAAAACGAACGAACGATTAAATGAACGAACGAATGAGCGAACGAACGAACGAATGAATGGAAAAAAAATGCATTGGAGAGATGAGTTTAAAATGAAGAAGTCTAAAGATAAGAGGAGAAACTGCAAGTGGAAGAAGCAGAGAAAACGAGACAAGGAAGGAAAAAAGGAGAAAAGACCATTAAAGAGATGAAAGAAAGCAAGAGGAATGATAAAGAAAATATGAAATAAGGGTAAAACAAAGGATAAAAGACACAAGGATATGTGAAGAGAGTGAAAGTTTAGAAGAAACAATGAAAAGTTGAAAGGAGTCAAAGGGGGAAAAGGGGGAAATAATAGAAAAAAAAGATAAAGGAAGGGATGGTCAGAAATGAACAGAGAAAAAGAAAACTAAGAGCTTTAAATTAGAGAAGAGAAGAAAAGAGAACATAAGATAAAGGTAGAACAGACGAAAAGAGAAGGGAAGTGGAAAGGAGAGGAGAAAAGAAGAGAAGTAGGGAGAAGAGAAAAGAGAAGAAAGGAGAAGAGAATAGAAAGGTAGAATAGAGAGAAAAGAGAAAGGAAATGAAGAGGAGAAAAGAAGAGAAGTGGGAAGAAGAAAAGAGAAGGGATATGGAGAGGAGAAAAGAAGAAAAGTGGGGAGAAAAGAAGAGGGAAAAAGAGAAGAGAAGAAAATATAAGGGGAATAGAGAGGAGAAAAGAAGAGAAGTGGGGAGAAGAGAAAAAGAGAAGAAAAAAGAGAAGAGAGATGGAGAGGAGAACAGAAGAGAGAAAGGGATAAGATAAGAGAAATGGAGAGGAGAAAAGAAGAGACGTGGGGAGAAGAGAGAAGAAGAGAGGTAGAATTGAAGAAAAGAGAAGGGAAATGGAGAGGAGAAAAGAGAAGTGGGGAGAAGAGAAGATAAGAGAAGGGAAATGGAGAGGACAAACGAAGAGAAGTGCAGAGAAGAAAGGAGAAGAAAAGAGAGGGGAAATGGAGAGAAAAGAGAAGTGGGGAGAAGAGAAGAGGAGAAAAGAAGAGA